>VKOC01036865.1:0-13415 GCA_009364415.1 Spea multiplicata | reverse complement strand
CAGGTTCTGGCGCTGGCGGCAGGTTCTGGCGCTGGCGGCAGGTTCTGGCGCTGGCGGCAGGTTCTGGCGCTGGCGGCAGGTTCTGGAGCAAGGCAGGTTCTGGAGCAAGGCAGGTTCTGGAGCAAGGCAGGAATCAAACAGGTAGTCCTTTGACTTCACTGTCAAGGCCCAGACTGCAGGGCTGGGCAGGCTTATAAAGGCTGTGATAATCAGGTAAGCAACTGCAGCTGGACCTGATGATTGGTTTGAGTGGAAAGGGCGGCCACTAGTGGCTGGAAACATGAGTGTCAAAGTAAAATAGAAACAAGTCCAGATAGCGCATGGTGAAACGTGACAACACTATACAGATATAAAATTACACACTAACAATATTTAAAACATACACACGGAATCTAGATGTACAATACAGTAGACAAACTGGCTCTATTTTGTACATTTACAAAAAATGTGTCCCAACACCCACACTCAGAGGGTTAAACCTTGTTGTTTTTGTATCGCTTTTATTCCAGAATATATTGCATGTCTCGCAACCAAATGCTGCAATCATACCAGTGCAGTAATACAAGTACAATCAATGGACTTCTACCCAAGGAGATTATTGATTCCAAATGTGACACAATTCTCAGTTGTAACCTTGCCTGTGATGAATGTTTCTGAATTTCTGATTGTATTGAATACTTTTCTCTCTATGAAAGCACCATTTCCATACATTTCTGTCTAACATACATAGTTGCCACATGATATGATTAGACTGTGTATGAATATCATGGCAGAAGGGCAGAATGTGCTGTCAATTTAATAAAAATTAAATGTATTGTATCCCAAACAGTGATTAAAAGTTAGATCTATATATACATAGTGACTACTTGAGCAGATTTTCAGTAGCACATTAAATTATACCAAATTAACTAACAAATGTTGGTTAATCTATGCAGTGTTTTTAATTGTTGTATTGTTTTCATTAGTGTACCTAGCGGGGGTGGTCCGCCCCGGGTGCCGCTCGTCAGGGAGGTGCCACCACGCCGGCAACCCTCCAGAGATGGACAGTAATGTCCGTCGCGAGAGGAGCAGGCTTGGTTGGGGAGATCAAGGGAGTGGGAAGTCTGTTAATGCACTCCGCCTTCCGCGCTCACTACGCCGGAAGGAGACAGAAGAAGAAGAGCCAAGTGGAAGAACGAAGAGGAGGAAGAAAAGGAGCTGTAGCGGGAAAAGCGACAGTGACAGTGAGGAAAGGTAGGAAAACATTCAGTGAGAGTGTGTGAGAAAGCATGGAGGTGTAAGTCTGTGGGGGGGATAGCATGGCATAGGGAGGCTGTAATCTCGCTTTTACCATGCCCAGGTTCCCAGGTTCTAGCATGTACTGGCTGCCTGGGCATGATAGGAGTGTGACTGCTGTTAGCAGTCATGTATATATATAATATTGTTATTGATTTTTTTTTAATCCAATTTTGGTGTGTTAACCACACTTTTATTAAAAGTAACACTCCAAAATTGGACAGAAAAATCAATAACAATATTAATTATATATAATATATATATATATTAATTGTTAACAGCAATCACACTCCTATAAAGCCCAGGCAACCAGTACATGCTAAGACCTGGGCATGATAGGAGTGCTAAGTCAGCTAGTACATGCTAGAATCTGGGTACGCCTGGGCATGATAGGATAGGATTGGATTGCTATTGATATAATTATATATATAATATATATGTATATATATATGTGTGGTTTTTTTTTTGTTTGTTTGTTTTTTTAAGGTGGGTGAGTACTTTTTCGCTTCGGCCAAGTGAACGCTGAATTTTCGGTTGCGGCTTCTGTTCAGAATTTTTCAGTGCATCCCTACCATATACTAAGCCAGACACTGAAGTGGTAGACATACACCACATCAATGTTTGGCTTAGTATATAGTGATAGGGGTGTTAGGGGTTATGCTGCATTATTGTCAATGTCTGGCTCAATGTATAGTGAAAGGTGTTATGCTGTACCACCGTCAATACGTGCCTCAGTATATAGTGGTAGGTGTTATGCTGTACTCCCGTCAATGTCTGCCTCAGTGTATAATGATAACAGTTATGCTGTACCACCGTCAATGTCTGCCTCAGAATATAAGGATAACAGTTATGCTGTACTCCCGTCAATGTTTGCCTCAGTATATAAGGATAACAGTTCTGCTGATAAAGGCCCTGTTTGGCCGAAACGTTGCTTTTTTTGTTGTGCTTTCTCTGAATAAAGTAACCTAAGGATTGGAAGCTGTTTGGAGTGCTGGGATTCTTTTCTGTGTTCGCATACTTAAAGAGGGTTTATGCTGTCCCTTTTTCCTGCTAGCACCCAGCTTCCTGGGAGTTGAGGGCTGAACCATTTTTTTTTAAATCAGTATATAATGATAACAGTTATGCTGTACCCCCATCAATGTCTGCCTCAATTTAAAATGATAACAGTTGTGCTGTACCCCTGTCAATGTCTGTGCCAGTATATTATGATAGAAACTATGCTGTTTGAAAGTGTGTGTGTTTGGGGGGGTGCCACATACAGGATCCGCCCCAGGTGCCAAATACTCTAGGTATGCCCCTGATTGTTTTCACCATATGTTTAATCACTGAGGTTGCTTGGAATGTTCATATGAAACACTTATGAAGTATTGTAACTTATCATTAAGTAAGTGCCCCAAAACAAGGAGAAAAGGTATTTGGGAGATGTTACATTAACATAATTTCCAAGTCTAAGTGTTATAGAACATAGGTAGGGAGAGTTCCATTAGATACATGTTATATTATATGTCAAAATTGTACATAAGTTGTTTTGCAAACCTTTTTGATACTGGATACTCGCTTTGAAATTTTCCATATTCTGTACTCAACAGTGCCGGAAATCACTTTTCGTTGAGCAGACTAATCCTAAGGCTAGGTTTCCACTTGGTTTTTTTCTGCTAACAACGCCCATGAAAACGCCAATAGCGCCACCTGGCGTTTTTTTAGTGAAAAAACACTGCAGCCAGATGTTAGCTGTTCTTCAATAGGAAATCGCAAAATGCCATTTCCACTTGGCGTTTTTCTGTTTGGCGTTTTTTCAGTCCTGTTTGGCGTTTTTTCAGTCCTGTTTGGCGTTTTTCTGCTTTTTTGGGCTCTGTGGCAGTTTTTCAAAATCGCAGCATGTTGACACTCTGGCGTTTTTTGCAAGGAAATCTTGGCGTTTTTCTCCAATAGAAGTCTATGGGAGAGAAAAAACGCCATGAAAAAGCCAAGTGGGTTTTATGCCTTGGCGTTTTTTATGGCGTTTTTCCCACAGTTACAATGCAGAGGATGGACCCAGTATCTGTGTGTCCTATGAGAAATAGGCTGGAACCAAACAGTTTCACACAAAACAAAGTTCATATTGAATTTTACACCATTTGAAACAAACATGCCATTACAAACAAACATACGCGACGCGTCAACTGGATCCTGCGTGCCAAAAGCAACAGCAAACAATTTGCACCATCATTTGGGGCACATCTTCTTAGAGGAGCAGACATTCGGAATAAAGCATGCCTTACAAACCACAGAAAAGAGGAAAAAGGGTCCGCCGGGGCGTTTAAGTAGAACTCTACCAAGTAAATGACATCAGGAGAGGGCAGATACTTGCTATTTACCCTAATCCCTTTTAGCTGGGTGAAACATCTAACTTGTAAAGGCTGGAAAAACTGCCTAAGGTCAAAAAAAGCAATTTCCACAGAAAGGCTAAAACGCCAGAAAAAACTCCATAAAAAACGCCAAAACGCAGGAAAATGCAGTGGCAGTTTTCTTGGCTTTTTTCCTGGCGTTTTTCATCAAGAAAAAAACGCAGGACAAAAACCCAAGTGGAAACCTAGCCTAAATGCAATGATTTTATCACTTTTTCATTAACTAGGATAAGAACTCATGTTTTAAGATGAGACAGTTACATTGATTTTCAGGCAAATTTGCAAAAGACATTTTCTGCAACATGTCTAATCTATAAAAAGCAAATAAAGCTAAATACAATTGGTGTCCACCGTAAAGGCCTAAAGTCTTTGGGTTTTTATTCGACTGCATTATGGGGTTTTCCTTGTGTCCCCTAATTTTTCTTTAAAGGCAGGAGCATCCGTAGAGCAGGGGAAAAAAAGAACACTTTTACTATACCTGGAATTTTATGAGCAGTGCTATTTTTGCTCAATAAATAAAGTATTTGTATGTGAGAGTCATCTCAACGCCCTAGATTTTAGCATACCCCTCTGCCTATAAAAAAGCCATTTAATGAAAAACTGATGTTCCCAAGCATTCCATTGCCTTGAGTAGTGTTTCTACATAAAACAAAAATTTACTTACCTTAATTTATAATATTTTTGTCCAGAATGTCTGTTAGTTTTAATTATTTAGAAAAACATCCTTCAAAGGTTACTAACCCTGTAGAGTGAGCAGGGCCCTCCTCACCTGTTGCCTCTGTAAGTCAATTTGTTATGTTACCTACTACTTGTTATGTCCTGTCTACCCATTGTACAGCGCTATGGAGTTTGATGGCGCTATATAAAACAATAAATAATAATAATAAGTTTTCACTGTCATCTTACTGTTACTTACTAGAATCTTGAATAAATAACCCAATTGTTTGATCTGAAGGGGATCAGACATCTAAATTGCACCCCAAAAGCGTATCATGTGAGTTATTTCTAAAGAGCAGTTCTGGTGTAAACAAGAAAAAGCTATGTAATCAGCAGGGGCATTTCATGGGTTAATGTAAAGAAAACTTTTACCATTTAGTACCAAAGTTGTTTTAGGTAACTTATGCCTTCAAATATGATAATAATGTGATGATTATGCTTAGAAAGTATATGGTTCAAATTATTATGAATAATTGGTTTCCTAGACTATATTTTGATATATATATATGACACCTCAGGTCTTAACCCCAACACTATTCAATTCTAGGATCAATGTGGTTGTGACACATATAAAGGTATTGACAATTTGTTGTTAGCATGCCAATTGAAAGCACTGAATGCCATTTGTACATTGACCAAAATATTTTACCACAGAAAAGAGATTATTGGAAATAATTCAACCATTGACATTCAGATTCTTAGGGATGACGTATGTGGACATTTGGTTATTAGGCAACATTAACACTATCATCATCATACAAAGACACGGAACCTTTAGGGTCAGGGTCAAGCTTTGGGAGGTGGCAAATATTTTACAAGTGGCTTATAATTGTTTATCTAATGCATACAACAAACTAATGGTCCTTTTTTGAAGAAGTGGCATATGTTTATGGAACCATCAAAGGACAATTTCATTCAATGTCAAATGCTGGTAAGACAAAAAAAATGATGAAGATCAACAAAGGCCAACAATGTCTAAAAGACAAACTGATTGTGATATCATTATCTAAACTTTTTGCCTTTGGATCCTTGTATACAATATATCATACACTGTGTGAAGCCTGGAAATTGTTTTTAACCAACACCTTCCTAAAAGGAATAAATTATCAGGTTTACTCCCAGAAAGAAGACTTATGTTTATGACATCTTTTGTTGAAATAAACATGGACTTTGGTGATTCTTATCAAAAATTACAAGTACCTTACAAATACCAAACATTTCTGCTGTTTATATAGGAAAACATATATTGTCTTGTATGAAGCCTGCTTCTACATGTATACCAGTATGCCTTACTTAGTCCAATTGTAATAGCACTAAGGAATCTGCTGACATTCCAGCAGATTGGGATGTGTGCTGGGTTAATTCAGTGATTCCTTTGGTCTTTTACAAAACATGGACAGTGAAACATGACACAAGCACAGTTGTGCATTTAAGGATTAGTGAGTAAAGGGATATTATTATACCGTCAAAGAGGTAAGGACTGGCAACATCAAGCAAAAGAGGCAATTCCAGTCTAGTGGCCTAATAATAAAACACCCCAGAACACATGACATGTTCTGTGTGCACATTGAAAACCCACTGTTACTCTAGACACTGATCAGCCATAACATTAGGATCACCTGCCTAGTATTGTTTAGGTCCCCCTTTTCCTGTAATATTGTGTAGGTCTCCCATTCCTGTAGGTCGCCCGGGTGGGGCCTCCATGGATGCCTCCATTGTGCCAAGTGTTCTCCAGGTATGCGACGCACATGCACCCGGCCCACCACGTGAGTGAAAGCAAACATGATTCATCAGACCAGGCCACCATCTTCCATTGCTTCATGGTCCAACTCTTATGCTCATGTTCCCATTGTAGGTGCTTTCGGCAGTGGACAGGGGTCAGCATGGGCACTCTGACTGGTCTGCGGCTATGCAGCCCCATACGCAACAAACTGAGATACACTGTATGTTCTGACACTTTTTCCTTCCTTGGACCACAGTTTTAATGTTATGGCTGATTGGTGTATGTGGCATACAAAGTAAAACATATGAAAAGGGATGAGTAGTGGCCCATAATATTTAAATTACAACACCCAGTGACAGGCGTTTCCTAGGCATCCTTGGTTCATGCAATATCAAGGGCTTAAGCCCTGATTTTAATACCAGGCCTTCCTTTGACTCCTGAATCATGGAGGGCGCCAGCAGGCAGACAAATTAATCTATGTGTATATGTCTCATTGCAAAGATAACTCGACTTTGAATGTAAAACTGTACAAACCATGTGTTACCCGTGAATTCGTGTAGATGAAAAATAAAATACTTTACTTGATTTTTATTGATGCAACAGAAGAGCTGTTACACTCAAGTTGTTCATATTACCATATTCATCATATTCTTACATAATTAAAAATTCATTTGGCTAAAAGATAAACAAAATGCAAATTAAAAACTCATTTAAGTGCACGCTTGTGGAGAACAGTCTACCTTTTGAAATATGCATTGCAATGAGATTATGGAGTTTATTTTTAATTATTTCTTAAGGAAACTGATTAAGGGAGGTTCAGTATTCCGGTTTTTAGCTTTTCATCTTAGTTCCTTTCCCCTGAGCTTGAAGAATAAAATACAGACATTCTATTACTTAATTTTCATGATGAACACATTTTGAATCTACAATCTTTTTTGAGGTAAATCTCAGTTTATTAAATACTTATCTGGAAATGTTCCAGCATAAAGGATTATAGCATGTCATTTATTTGCCTTTAGCTTCAATTAACAAGCACCTGTAGAACAGCAGGGCATATGAATTCATAGCTCTTAAAAGGTCAGTTATATAATTGAGGAAATGAATATTTAAGGAGGAAAGCACAATCTTGTTGTAAATAAAATAAGAAACTACATTGAATGTATGCATTAAGTTTAAAACTGCCTGTTGGATTGCAAGAGATCTAAGGAAAACATTATATACGCAAAATATAATATTTCTCGACACAACAAAATGCAGCTTAAGAGAACAAATAATATAAATATATTACATGCATTTGCTGTACATATGAATATTTCTCCAAGTCTACAATTTTATTTATTTATACTTTTGGTGATCTTGATTCTGGTATGCGGCTCATTATTTGTTCTGTAAGGTAAACATTGTACACCGCTCTGGCATGCATTATAGATAAAACTAGGAGTGGACTCATTGATAATGTTAACAAGTCTTTTGGAGTTACATTTACTTAATATTAGTTTTAAAAAAAAAAAGTCAATAAATAACACAATTGACATAAATGAATTGAATTCTATGTAAACTATGGTTTATGATTTACAACCATAAGTGCTACATAAGGGGTTTGCTCATTAAGTGCATGCAAGTTAAATATGTGAGTTTGACGTAGCACAGAGTACATCCTGTACCCCATGGAATACACGTGGGCGGCATATAGGGTGACCTCAGCGGCCATGTTTTCCAGGACACACAGAGGGGGGAGGAAAAATGTTATTGTAATCTCATATAGAGATCATTAGAATCTCTTATAGTGATCATTATATATAGCACACAGAATGTCACCATGTGCAGTGTATGTGGTTGGCATTCTGAGCCCAGTTTGCCAGCAATGTACAGTATACATATTTGGCATTGAGGGTTAGATGCATATTTAATAAGTTGGTTTGAATATAGTTTCTATATATGCTGTATGTAGAGGTCTGTGCCTAGTCAGCACAGCCTCCATAGCAATCTTACCCAGCACTATGCGAACTTGAGAGGCTAAGTAAAGTCATATACAGTTGCTCAGCACTGCAGAGATGATGGAGCCATGGAGGTAAGTGCTTAGGGACAGCTTGCGTGCCACCCTATATCAGACCTAGAGCAGTGCTTAGCCAATACACTACTGCTCACTATGCACCTTATCTTGATGATATGTGTAAGAACACAAGGTGCACCCAAATATGACCCTTATCTGAACAGAACAACATTCAAAAATGTATCTTTCATAGCACTGTGCTCATAAATCGTTTAAAAAAATCCTCAATGGACAGGAAAATCAAGATTTCAGAAGACTAGAATTGTGCTATTCTGTAAAATTAAATGTGAGATATAATAAGTCACTCTTTTACTGCTCATTAGAATGAATTTAAAACCAAGGGTGAATGAAAATCATGCTTTGCATAAGGCAGCAAGTTAAAATTGGCTGCTGAATGACAGCAGGAATAGCTGATTGTTTATATTTCAGACATGTTGACAAAGCTAATAAGAGCATCTATCATAGGTTGCATGTGGTTAGTGCAGTAAAATCATGTCACCAGAAGGATGAAATATCTTTCCAACCATATGTCCTAGTAACAGATATTCAACGATAATCACACGGCAGTGCATGATGAGTATTAAAGAGTGTATATACTATGCTTAGTATTTTTTAAAAAGGGACACAAAAACATTTAGATTTTTCTACATTTAATTACATGCGGAATAAAAATGAGAATACTGGTTTGTTATCGCAAGGATTACAAATGTATACTGCCCCACAGACACTGGGACCCACCATAGGGTGTTAGGACTGCAAGTGGGCAGAAAGATATTCTAGTCTTGTCCTAACTTATATGAGGTAATGTTTGTAAAAACAATGTATCTGTGTGATGGAGAAAGGATTTGCATATCCTGGGGTTGCTTATGGTATCCCACTAGCAAACAATTTTGGAGTGTCCCCTCACCCCTCTTATTACAACCATGATAACTGACATTATATCCATTTTACTTAAATCCTTAGTTTTATATGAATACTTTGTGAATAACATGGGTATAAACAATGTGGCAGGAAAACAATCTATTTTTGTTCTTTATATTCTATTCTATACATATATAGATCTGCTTTTGAAACCTTCATGAGATGATCATTAAAACCATTATCTATTGCTCAATGGACAAGACAATTAAGCTTTCATAAAACAAATTCCCCCAGCAAGAACAAATTTATAAGAATATACTTTTTTTCCCTCTGTATTCTGTAGATTGGCTTTCCAAATCAGCATGAAATTATTGGTAGTTTGCCTTTAAGTTCTTTTATCGCCGTTGATCAGGCTAGTACCTCTCTAACTTGGACAATACTATATACGGATATATATGGTCTTAAGAATGCCTTTGGTTTAAAGTTATTTTTATTATTAGTATCATTACTTATATAGAGTCATCATATTGGACAGGGCTGTACAGCTAATAAATAGTACACAACAAGCAACACACATAAAAATTTGGGCTTGCAAAAGCAAAAGTTGAGGACGGTCCTGCTCAAACAAGCTTACACATTATAGCAATGTGTAAGTGCAAAATATGCTGTTGCAGCTAGGTCCATACCTATGTATCAAAATGGGGCAGTTACAGTGGAGATCTCTGATCTCTCTATCTGACTCATTGAGTAAGCGGCACACCAGGATGATCTGCTCCAGGTAACGAGACCAGTAATGGTCAACACAGGCTTTTTAAGACTTTATGCCACCGGTACCCAGTAGGTCAATACACAACAAACAAAGCAATTGGCCGCATGAACAGCAGTAAAGGTAGGCACTGGTCCACTGGTTTGTGTACCCAATAGCCAGTCCGGAACCTGAATGCAACAGAGGTGCTGCCTTAGTAGGGCACACACGGTAATATTTCAGCAATGCCTGCTAGATTGTAAACAAAAGGAACATGTTATCATCATAAAACAAATTAGGCCCGATAACTCTTTATACAGGACCTGACTTTCTAAGTAACAACACTCACAACCTTATCTCGGAAGCAATATACTGACATTCTCTAACGCCATTCAAAGTAGCAAAAAGTGTCTCGCAAAAAATAATGAGACCAAGGGTACTTTGCATCCTCAAAGCAAATGTAGGTATAGTTCAGAGATTGTACAAGGTCACAAGAAATGCAACTGAAAAAGAAGATTGCAAATGACCGCAAGGAATTCTATTAGTGGTGACTTGAAAGAAAATAGGTTTGCCGTGGCCTTGAACAGAATTCACACATAAAACAACTGAATGTTACAGTGGAAGCAAATAGGATACAAAGGTATCAGCAAAGCAAATGATCAGAGCGGATGGTTCTAGAGGAATAGGATGTCACCTCTCCCTAATAGGCACATTCCTGTTGCAGGAACTGCAGGGCTTAGGAGAAATTCTTTTGATTTGAAAATCTGCTTTGAGTCCTTTAAAGTCTTCATCTAAAGCTCCTCAATCTCCATGGCAACCACAACAGGATTGTGCTTGCTTGAATCCAGGATTAGTTTTTAAAGTCCCAATGTGTTTGCTGTCTTGTATTAATTTTTACACTGTACCAAAGCTCAAAGCTATGCTTTTTTGTTATTTTTTTTTTTTTTTTTTACAATTTAATCCTAAAATTAGAAATTGTATAAATATTTGACATTCCCACCTGTACACTCCAAATTAACAAACTTTCTCTATAGAGACTACAACATTCTGTATTTATAGTATATATATATAGAAGCAACAATTTATGCAGCTGTCGATATACGGTACATAAAGTATAACAAAGCCCACTGAAAAGACCATCACATGGTTATCATAAGCAGCAAATTACGCTGTATAATAATACATTAATACTATCAAAGTTGTGTAAAATGTATACACACAGCAGACAACAATTCCGGCATTTGTCTACCCATTTTTCCTGATGTAAAGTCCTAAATTGATCTCATCTTAGATTCAGGATAGCTTTATGCCCATTTAAGCTTATGTATGCTTAAACGTCCTTGCCATATTAGCCTTTACCAGTTGTGTTGGAAGACTGTTCCACTTATCTACCATACTCTCAGTAAAGTAAAACTTCCTTAGATTGCATCTAAGATTTGACTCTTGAGTTTGAGATTTGATCTCTAGTTCTAACTTTTCTCTTCTATTGAAATAAACTTTCCTCTTGTACTTGTAAATGTTCTGTCAGTCCTCTTTCTTATTTCCTCTAAGTTTTACATATTTAGATGTTCTAATATTTTCAGGGGAGGGCTGGCAGCCTAAAGCCTGGGGGGCAAGTCTAGTCAAAGCTGCTGCGAGCGACATTGAAAGCGGCCGTCGTGCGGCAGTCACTCCACCAGCGCCTAATGAAATTAAAGTGGCAGGCGTGCTCGCGCCGCCCAATGGCCGTGCTTCAGCTCTTCATCCCACCCCTTTTAAGATGTGGGACAAAGAGCTGAGGCACAGCCATTGGGTCTGACTGCCGCACGATGCAGGGGCGTACCTAGAGTATTTGGCACTTGTGGCATATCCTGTATGTGGCACCCCCCCCACACACACACACTTTAAAACTGCATAGTTTCTATGGTTAGGCAAACATTAACAGAGGTACAGCATAACTGTTATTATATACTGAGGCACACATTGACAGTGGTACAGCATAACTGTTATTATATACTTAGGGATTACGCTGTACCACCGTCAATGTGTGCCTATCACTATACATTGAGCCAGACACTGACAATACTGCACTACAACCCCTATCACTATATACTAAGCCAAACATTGATGTGGTGTAGGCCTACCACGTCAGTGACCGGCTTAGTATATAGTAGGGATGCACCAAAATGAAAATTCTGTATATTCTATATATATAATTAACAGCAATCACAATCCTATCATGCCCAGGTTCTAGCATGTGCTGGCTGACTTAGCATGATAGGAGTGTGATTGTTGTTTGCAATCATATATATATATATTAATACTGTTATTGAATTATTCTGTCCCATAAAAGTGTTGCTAACACACCAAAGTTGGATCAAAAAAAATAATTGATAACAGCAATCGCACTCCTATCATGCCTAGGCAGCCAGTATATGCTGGAATCTGAGCATGAAAGGAATGTGATTACAGCCTCCCTATGCCCTGCTATCCCCCACACTTACACATCCATGCTACCTGAAACCCACATTCACAAACATTCGGCAGAAGACCCATCACTCTCACACACTTACTAATCCACTCTCCCTGAATCTTGTCCTACCTTTTCTCTGTCACTTTTCCTCCTCCTATTTGTTCTTCTTCTTCTTCTGTGTCCTGTACTTCCGGTGCAGAGAGCACGGAAGACGGTGGGCATGACTTCAGTGTTGTGCGCCGGGATTTGACATCAAGTCCCGATGCACAGCCTCAGATGAGTGGCAGCCGGAGTGGGCTGCCCCCGCTAGGTACGCTACCGGCACAACGGCCGCATTCAATCCCGCTCGCAGCCGCTTAGTTTTGAACTTTGCGGTTGCGTTGAATATTCATCTGCCAGCCATCCGGCCGGCCCACAGGCCCAGATTCAGGGCGGCCTGGGGGGGCGATTGCCCCTTGGCCCAGCCCGCCCCTGAATATTTTTAATTCAGCATACCATTAACCATAGTATTAGCCATTTAGTAGTCCTCCCTCCAAAACGTCAACACATCCTTCTGGAGATGGGGTCTCCAAAGCTTTACACAACACTCTACGTGAGGTCTGACCAGAGATCTGTAAAGTGCAGATCCCTCTTTCTTCTTCTCATCTGTTGAGTGGTACCACCAGTGATGTAATCTGCCTTAGGGTTTTTACAACATTATACTGTAACTGTCATTATCTTGACCATTACCTTAATATACCGTATTTTGCAAATGCTCTGAAATAACCATTGTCTTATATTCAAGGTCGTCTTCTAATCAAACTTCAAATAGAGGTCTGACTACAAGACTAAGATCCAGATCCCCACAGCCAGTGGAGGTCTGTGAGATGTTTGCATCCAACCTCTGTTGCCTCTTCCAGTGGCGTCAGCAGGGGAGGGCCCTACATCATGTCGTGCCCCACCAATTAAAACTTCCTTTTTTTTTTTGAGCCGTGATGCGGAGGAGAGAAAGAGGCACCGAGCAATCACTCAGGAATAGGTTTTCAGCAACTGCTCGGCACCTCTCACTCTCCTCCGCGAGGCCTCAGTCTTGGTCGTGGTGCCGGCATTTCATGCTGAGCGCCGGAATATGACGTCAAGACAGAGGCCTTGCCCTCCCACCGCAGGACTTCTACAAGGTAAGTGAACTACAAAGGGGGCAGAGGGTAGATAGTGAGAAGGGG
>VKOC01036849.1:0-11469 GCA_009364415.1 Spea multiplicata | reverse complement strand
CACCAGGACAGCCTTTGCCACACCGACACCTAGACACACACACCAGGACAGGGTCTGCGCACCAACACCCAAACACATACAAAATAGAGCACATTCTGCCACATCAACACCCAAACACACACAGTAGAACACTTTCTGCCACACCAACTACCAAACATACACCCAGGACACTTTCTGCCACACAGACAACCAAATCCACACACACCAGGACAGTCTCTGCCACACTGTCATCCAAACACACGCACATCAGGACACGTTCTGCCATCCCGACAGCCAAACATACACGCCAGAACACGTTTTGCCATCCCGACAGCCAAACATACACACCAGAACACGTTCTGCCACACCGACACACACACCAGGAAGGGGCGTAACTAGAGTATTTGGCACCTGGGGCGGATTCTGTATGTGGCACCCACACACACTCTAAAACTGCATTGCTTCTATCATAATATCCTGGCACAGACATTGACGGGGGTACAGCATAACTGTTATTATATACTGAGGCACACATTGACAGGGACACAGCATAACTGTTATCATTATATACTGAGGCACACGTTGACAGGGGTACAGCATGTGACAGGGCCAGGCTAGCTGGCTCATATGTCATATGAAGTTTAGCCGGGTCACGGAGCACTTTTGGGTCCAGTTCTTGATACCGTGACCCGGTAATATTTTATAAGACATTTGATAACCGGCCCAGAGACTGAATGTGGCTGTAGCTCAAGCCTTCAAAGACAATCCTGTAAACTGTCTGGGGCTCTTAATCAGCCAGCACAGCCCTGTTTGCCCAGATGGCACCCGCACTACAGGGGGGATAACACAGGTGGGGGAAGACCATTGTATCCCTTCACCTGTATACTGATGGGATGTGGTTTATGGGATTGGGGGTTGTGTTCGGTGCACATTGAATTGAGATTACATATAAATTCTGTAATTAAAAGAGTTCTTGTTTTACGACAAATGGTGGTCTGACTGATCCGTGGATAGCAGGAGCTATCTGTATGAGGGACTGACTGGTGATTCCTGTAACACAGCACAACTGTTATTATATACTGAGGCACACACTGGCAGAGGTACAGCATAACACCTACCACTATATACTGAGGCACACATTGACGGGGGTACAGCATGAAAAAAGCAGTGGAAAAGTTTTTTAAATCAAATTGTATACGTCTTTCTATCAATACTAAATTACTTAAAAACAGTAAAACAAAGTCAGTCCACAAACCATTTAAAAGAAGTTTAGCCAAATAAAACTGCACAAGGCTCGAGCACGCTGTGGGTACAAGCTGGATTTAAACTGGCTGATGCACACCGGAGGCAGGGCCGGATTAAGAGCATTATGGGCCTGGTGCTGAGGATTTTGGTGGTCATTTTATAGAAATAAATAAAATAGACAGAACACACTTGGTTCATGCTTTCTAACACTCTCACAATGTTTCCTTAAATTTCCTTTTGTCTGTCTCGCGCATGCTGTCCCTCATAAAATATTTGCTGTTGCCAAAGATTATCATGGGATGGGGCATTAATAGGAAGGGGCCGGTATACTAGGGAAGAGGAGGGGTGGGCTATTACAAGGATCAATGTTATAGCCACGCCTATTAATAGAGCACAGAGGAAATCCTGCACCAAGGAGCCAGTGACCCTATCGCCTTTATAATTACACAATTAAAAAAATAGCCTTAACAGATTGATTGCCTCTACCCTAAATAGATGTAAGTTTAGTTTCTGCAGATGCTGCAGTTTCTGTTCCTCAAAAAATAAATGTGTACCCACAGCTTGAATAACATTTATTCAACAAAGTAAAGTCAAAATGGAGCAGCCAGGCTAAGCTATTTATAAATGCAACAATGTCCTATACTTGGTCAATCCAGAATACTGCAGCCAGGATCATCTCTGGGAAACACAAATGTGATAACATATCTCTCAAATGGCAGGAAACTGCAAGCTGACCTTCACTGGTTGATGCCAGAGGAGGCTCCTACCAGCCGCTAATAGTCGCTCTTACGGACCTTTTAAAATCCTTGTGCCAAAGCTGCTGTGTACTGCCGTATTAAACCCTGCTAGAAAACCGTCAGAAAACGAAAACGAAAAATGAACACAAAGAACGTACACAAATATTCACCCAAAAAGACTATGGGAACAGGTGAAGGTTTTTTCAAGACGAACATGAAGATGAACACAAAGACTTGGCATTTCCTTGGAAAGTTTTATCCTGCGATCCATAAAAACATTTTAGTAGCCCTTCTCTGAACTCGAAAGTACCTATATCCTTCGGAGATAGTCTCCAGTACTGTACACAATACTCCACCAGTGCTCTGTACAACGGCATAAGCACTTCCCTCCTTTCTACTGCTAATACCTCTCGCTATACAACCATTTCCTGCTACTCTATTACATTGTCTACCTACCTTTAAGTCATCTGAAATAATTACCCCTACATCCCTTTCTCTAGATTATGAAGTTAGGACAGTATCAAATATTCTATACTCCACCCTTGGGTTTTTATGCCCTTGGTTCATTATCTTGCAGTGGCCATTTTTCAAGTTTACCTAAATCATTTGCCATTTGACTTATCCCTCCAGCATCAACCCAGTTGCAAATCTTTGGGTCATCAGCAAACAGACATATTTTACCATCAAGCCACCCATCCACCTTTCTTTCCTGCCCTGTCTTAGCAATATCAGGGTACTCTTTATATAGAAATGTCCCAGTCATTTTCCTCACTATACCATGTCTCAGTAACAGCCACTAAATCAACATTCTCAGTTGCTACTACCATCACAAGTCATGGACCTTCTGCCCTTAACTGTGAGCGTTTGTAGACATGATTTAAGCTCGTCATTTAACACATATGCTGCAGGATCCTTCTGTCTTTGTTTTGGAGGGCAAAATATATGTTTTCCTATTATACAGATAATAGAGAAACCAAGGCCCCAGATCCACCCACCTCTGTACTAACTAAAACACATAGTATACCGTCTAGACTAGTATTTATTACTCCCTCCACCCCAATTCCTAGTTTAAACTCTCCTCCAACCATCTAGCTATCCTCTCCCCACTCACATTGGACCCTCTTGCATTCAGGTGCAATCAATCATGACTATAAAGATTACATTCAGCCTAGTGTTCAAAGAACCCAAAGTCCTCCTTCCTACACCGAGACGTCAGCCATGCCTTAAGCGGCCTCTGCATGGCACCAGAAAGTACTACAAAAAAAACCAAGGCGCACTAGTAGAGTTCCTTATATTTGTTCTTTTTTTTAGTTTGCAAGGATAAAAGAACCGTGCTAACTTGGTGCAGCTAGTAGGATTAATTGAGGAAAATAAATATTTATTAGTTTAGTAGATATAAGGACTACGCTTGGAGAAATAAGCTGTCAGGTGGGAGTCTTTATGCATGAAAAAGGTTAAGTCTGACACCTCAGGTAATGCAAGGCTGTCTGCTACAGCCTTAGCTTGATGCTAGGACGCTATCTACTTTCATGATTCTATAGGTAGGTAGACTAGGGCTAGTAGACGACCGGCATCTGCAACTAGATGAAATAGATAGTAAGGCAGGAGGTTTAGACAGGCAGATGGCAGGAGAATACATTCATCTTTCATTCCATCAACTGCTGTGCATACATCGTGCTTCATTGACTATAACTTGCAATTATTAATGCATAGATAACGAATTAATAAATAACCTCAGATTAAAAAGATAACAGTGTTCATAGAGCAAAGTCCAGGAATAATGTTTATTTAAATTTGAATGATGGCATAGCAACAATTTGTTCCCTCATGTCTGATAAATGTTCATTATGATGAATTTGTGTGAAACCACAGTAAGATGAACTTCCTCTTTAAGTAGTTTGCGCAAGACTGTTATAGGTTTAAAATGTACAGGTGTAACATTACAAATGAACTCGGCTGTGCAAATTGTGAAATTCTTCTTTCAAGAATGCTAAAAAGGGACCAGAAACTTCAATTCCTAGTGCAACTTCATACTCTATATAATGCAAATAGAATGTTTATCAGAGGCAGACTAACAATGGGACAAAATTTGCCTCAAACTGACAGAATAGTGCAATAATGCTAGAGGAGGAAAACAAAAAGAAAAGGTGAGGGAAGAGAAAGAAGAGCTGTAAGAGAGGAGACAGACAACGGAAAGGAAAGGAAACATTGTGAGAGTGTTAGAAAAATGTGTGTAATGGCCCTTAACTCCTATCACTATATACTAAGCCAGGCACTCATGTGGTACCACCAGCAGTGTCTGCTTAGTTTGTGGTGATGGCAGCTATGCTGTACCGCCATCAATGTCTAGCTCAATATATAGTTATCGCAGTTATGCTGTACCACCTCCAATGCCTGGCTCAGCAGATAACGATGGCAGTTATGCTGTACCACTGTCAGTTTCTGGCTCATTATACAGTGATGCCAGCTATGCTGTATCCCCATCTGTGATTGGCATAGTATATAGTGATGGGAGTTAGGGTGTGTGGTGACATAACAAGTATTGTTAATGTTTTTGCCAGTACTGTATCACATGTGTCTTTTGATATGTTAATGAGGGGCACAGGCATGAGAATGCTTTCCACAAGATTTTAGAGTACGTTCGTGGGAATTTGTGCCCTTTCAGTCAAAAGAGCATTTGTGAAGTCAGGCACTGATGTTTGATGAGTAACCTTCACTGGAACTAAGGGACCTTGGCCAAACTCTTAAAAACAGCCCAGACAATTATTCCTCCTCCAACAAACTTTACCACCTCCCATACCACTAGTGTCTCCATCTCTTACTATTTTCACATGTTTGCAGCCCCGTCAATCACTACCATTCCCTTTTCTATAGCTGTGGCTGACTGTGATCCAATCCAGCATCAGCCTCTTCCTAAGGGCTGCCAAAAATGTCAGCTGATGTGTGCTGCACATCCATAACTTCAGCATTGGGTAGAAAAGATCTATAACCCTGCTGTTCTTATGCCCCAGTTACGCCCCTCCTGTCACCTTGTGTACACCAGAAAGAGTGGTACTGTCCTCTAACTGCGGTGTCCAAAAGCATTTCTTGGGGCGGCAAAGTGCCAGGGCCAGTCTGGGAATGAAAAGCAGTCCTGGAAACATTTGGAGACCAGCCCCGTATAGTTTATCTTGCGGTCGAGCTCTATCGCACGATGGTAGCTTTCAATCCCGCTCGCAGCCGCTCAGTGGCTGATTTAAACTTTGCAACGCATGGTGGCCGCTTTCAGTGTTTCAATGCTTTCAATGGCCCACCGGGAAATTTCCTTGCAAAGTGCCTACCTCTTCAAAAGTGCCACCTGGGGCAATTGCCCCACTCTGCTCCATAGCAGGGCCGGCCCTGCTCACAGACATAATCAATGAAACTATTCAATAAGTCATTTATATGTACCCGCCTTGTAATGTTATAAATTTGAATGGAACAAAAAGTATTTGTTATACCCTCCACAAAATATGTTTATTTCTGAAGATAATGAAGATTTCCCATTATGGATGTATTTCTTTTTAATCCTACCAAATACAGCATATGCTTCTTCCTCCTTTGTGTACAATAAATTGCAATTATATATCAGTAGTAAATGTCCCCAGATTGGTCAGTGTACTCTGGGCAAAATGTTGCAAGCTGGTTTGCCATCCAGACCTGTTTCTTTACCCAAGTAATAAAATCGGAGCTATGAACATTATAAACAAATAATAAATGATACCTGGTGGAAGAGCGGGAGTAGACTGTACAGCCGTTCCCTCTGCTGTGGGACGGTCAAGAAAGGACAGGACTGCTTGTAATCCTGGAACTTTGTCCCCAAAGCTTCCCATTGAGAAAGTTGCTGTTGGAGAGAAGATGGCTGGTGAACACTGAGAAAGCTATTCTGAGACACAGACTTTGCTGGGTCTTCTTCTTGGTTGCTGTTACTGGTGCTTTCAGATATATAATCGGTGTTATCTTCATAAACAACCGGAACCTTCTGGGTGACATCTGCGTTCATCTGCAAAACACACAGGTTAGAAAAATATGATACACTAATATATGACTACAATACACAAAACTACAAGCACACATAAAAAAGTACACCTACCAGTAAACCTACTGGTATCTCCATTCAAGTACCAGGTATCTTGGTGCAATGTGCGGGGACACCACCTACTCATAGTGTAACTGGGCTGGATAAAAGGGAGATCTCTGATCTCCTCAAGTGACCCAAGATGTATCAGTGCACCTGGAAGATGGATCAACCAACAGGGCAATCTACCCTACATTTTGTGACAGAGGTGCTGTCACTATAGGCCTTGGTCAGGCAAGACCAGAGTACACCACCACCTTCATAGTCGGATACCAAATTGTGTGTGGAAATTTCTTTATAAATTACTGGGGCAAACTATTGATCACCACAAAAAAGGTTAAGAAATTATTTAGCAGGAGACATTTAAAAAAATGTTTCTATATGCATGTGTATTAAAAATGCAGTTACTTCCTTACGCCCTTAACATCAGGTGTATATTCTCACTCAGTGTCACGAACCAGGGGAGCAGGTCTGATAGGAGCCCAAGTGCAGGGGATACGAGGGGCTCTGTCCTGTACCCCCACGATGCATGATGGCTTGGGTGTTGTTACAGACAGGCGCAAGAAGCCCACTTGTAGGGTACTCAGCTTGGGAGTCCACTTGTGGGGTGCACACGGCAGGAAGCCCACTTGTAGGGTACTCAGCTTGGGAGTCCACTTGTGGGGTGCTCACGGCAGGAACAAATCAGGAAACAAAGCAGGAATCAAAACAGGTACAGATCAGGAACCAAAACAGGTACAGATCAGGAACCAAAGCAGGTAGTCCTAAAACGTCAATGTCAAGGCCCAGACTGCAGGGCTGGGCAGGATTATAAAGGCTGTCTTGATCATGAAATCAACTGCAGCTGGACCTGATAATGAGTCAGAGTGGTTCTGAGTGGCAAGGGCGGCCACTAGTGGCTGGGAACGTGAAATGAATAGCACCAAGTGTCAACAAGTCCAGCCAGCGCATGGTGAAACGTTACACTCATTGTTGATTGTGTAATCCCTTGCCATTGTGTAGTATTAATTATGGTAATCTTTCCTATTGTAATCTTTCCCCTCCCCTTGTACAGTGGCTATATAAGCTATGCCCATTCCTAATATAGTGTGTTCTTTTGCATCCGATTCTGTGTCGTGTCGTTACTCTGGTGGATCATTTCGGTGATGTACACTTTTGCAGAAAGCAAGGTCCATAAAGAAAGGGTTTGATGAGTTTGATGAGTTTCATGTGTACTTCAACCCCATCAAACAACTTTATGATAAACTGGAACAGAGATTGCGAGCCAGGCCTTCTCAACTCATGAATGGGCAAAAGTTTCCACGAAAACAATCCAGAAGAGTGGAAACTGTTATAGTTGCCAAGGGGGGGGTAACCACATATTAATGCATAAGTATTTAGAATGTAATGTCATAAGGGTCCGTGTTGGTGTAATCGTCAGCTGTCCCAATACTTTTGTCCATATAATGTATTGGAAGGGAATCTAAAATATGTGGAATGCTTGGGATGTGGGATTATGTAGGGTTTGAAAAAATAAATTATGACTGTGCAGATCATATTTCACAATTCCTTCATTTATGTTTTCTAATTCCATAATAAATCTGTCCCCTCTCCATTATTCAGATTTGGCGAATGGATAATCGTTTCTAATGCACATTACATTTTGCTGTTTATCATGTAGCCTTTGAAAATCAGTTCATACAGAAGAACATTTTGGGTTAACAGCCAGTTTCATTTTTATGTTGGCATAAAACATAGTTTGCTTAGGTTGCTTGAGATACCATGGTCTGCTCCAGCAGCTGAACTTAAGCAACCGCGTTTCCAACCAGACTTCCACATTTTATTTTTAACATAGAGAAAACAGTACAAACTATAGAGATTTTGCTGTTGAATTATCATAGAAAGTAGCAGAAATAACAATAATGCAACAAAATACTAACTATATAAAATAAGCGCAATACTGTCGTAGTTTTTCATGTTCAGTTATAATGATTCATGTGGATTTCCTAATAAAAAAGATAATATAATAAATAAAAAGAATCACAATAATGCAAAAAATAACTAACTATATAAAATAAGCGCAATACTTTCGTAGTTTTTCATGTTCAGTTATAAGTAAAACATTTTACTGATGGAAACCCGCAGTGCACTAAGAAAAAAAATAAAATTACAAAAGGTCACTACTTTACACACAAATAAAGAGCATGGAATTTCAGAATAATAATAGTAATAAATAATAAGTATAGGTTTTACCTGAAATGCGAGTACGCGCACCAATCTGGAGCGTCGCAGTAAGTAAGTACCGAGGACAATATAACTGATGCTTCTAATTTGTTACAGAAATGCAGAAGTGGATTCTAGAAGTGGGTGTGTGTGAGGTAGAATTCATCAGAGCATGACCAAAAAGACAAACAACCCACCGGGGAAAGCACAATTGTTTTTATATAGCCAGTTATATAGAAGCAACTCAGCAACCGATGATAAAGAGGGTGTGGGGGCTTCTGAAGTCAACTCACCAAACAAGAAGGTACATTACCGGTACGTTACTTTTAGACTACTTTAATATGCATTCTTTAAAGATGTCATAAATACGTAACTTAACAGACTCTTTGGTATAACATGCAGCTTCCCGCCTCTTTCATGGTACAATGTTTCCTAACCACTGACACGATTTCGTATGAATGCATTTTTCACAGTTTCACATCACAGATGACATCATCACAGCACTGAAATTTGATGTTGAAAGAACTTACCTTTGTTAACTGTTCTCTGGCAGATATCTTCAGCCATTTCAGCACCCATTTATTTCCTCACCCCCAACTGCACCTTTAACCACCTCGGCCACGATCTGCCCCACCTAACTCATTCATTCCCTCTTCTGCCTCCTCACTTCTCCATCTGCACCCTTCAGCCACCTTAGCAGAGCCTCCCTTCATCAGACATCTCACCCCCAACTCACCCCAACTCTGACCCAATCAGACCCCCACAACAGCTCCCATCAGTCCCCTTCAATATGATACCCCAGCCTTCAACTGCTCTCTTCGGCCACTTTAGACACTTACTGCACACTTCAACCACCTCAGCCCAATATCTGCCCCTTTAGCCACCTCACTTGCCCCCTTTAGACACCTTTTGTTCATTTCCTCGTCTGCACACTTCGGCCACCTGAGCCTACATACCCACCGTCACCTGCTAGCTTTAGCCCCCCCCTCTGACCCCACCAGTCCCCTTCGGACTCCCAACTGCCCTCCTCAGGTGTCGTCTTCAGCTGCTTCAGTCCCTCAAATACCTTTACAGATGCCTCAGTCCCCAACTGCCCTCTTCGATGATGTCAGCCCACTAATTACCCAGTCAAACAACCTCAGTCCCCATTTGCCCCTTCAGCTACCTCATCCTCCTCTCCACCCCCATATACCCCCTACCCCCAACTAGGTGCTCCTTCATGTGACATTGCATACTGGCTCATGTGGGTCAAGTAAGATAAGAGATTTAAATATTAAGAGGGCAGTTAAGCTAATGTAGCTGAAGGTGATAAAACACTCCTCCTTAAGCCCAGGACAGGAACCAGAGATCCAGAATGCAAAGAGATAAACAAATAGAGCTCTTCACATATTGCCGTAAGCACCAGACAGAACCAGGGACCGAGTTTTTATTTGGAAAAACATACGCAGTAATTTTAATTTATTTCTGCTGGGTTTTTGTCATTACAAAATCAATATAAACAGAGGGGGGTTGGGCGTGGCTAGGGGTAACACACATGGCAGTGGTGGCCATCAATGACAAGAGGGGTGGTTGGGTATCACATATAATGAATACTAAAGTGGGCATTTACTACACTAGGGAGGGCAATACACAAGGTTGTGGGGACACAATTTTAATCATACCTAAAGGGGGGCTGGGTGGGCATTTATACACCGGGGCATCATTAAAAGGGGGATTCATGAAACGTTTGTTGCTTAGCCCCTGTCCTGTTGTGTGTGTACGTCTTTGGTGTCAGTGTGGCAGAGCTTTCTGTGTGTACGTTTGCAGAGCCTGTCCTCGGTATGTTGTTTTTATGCAGAGCCTGTCCTGGTGTGTGTTTTTTTGGGTGTCGCTGTGGGCAGAGCTTGTCTGGTGTGTTGTGTTTTGGTGTCGGTGTGGCAGAGCCTGTCCCTGGTGTGTGTGTGTTTTGGGTGGTCAGCGTGCAGAGCCTGTCCTGGTGTGTGTGTTTGGCAGAGCCTGTCCGATTAAAATGCTGTGGGGGGCCTTAACTCCAGTATAGATCTGGGTGTGGCCGTAGATGTGATTTATCTGGACTTTGCTAAGGCATTTAATATGGTTCTACATAAAAGGTTACTCTACAAATAAACAGAAACAGGCCGAGGGGCAAATATCTGTATTTTGATCGAAAATTGGCTAAAAGATAGAATACAGAGAGTTGTTGTGAATGGATGATTCTCATACTGTACACAGGTATTAAGAGTTAATGGTCCATACGAGCAACTCTATTGGTCGCCAGCAGGGGGCTTGTCTGCCATCAACCAATGAAGTGCTGGCGACCAATAGACGGCAAAACTCCTGACGGCAAACCTACGGATTTCCGCTCCCATTATCTATGCAGCATAGATAAAGTTAAAGGGCCGTAAGAACGACTCGCACAGCCCTTAACTCATTACATATAACTCGGCCTGGGGAGACCATTGGTCTCCCTGCTCCAAGAGTCAAAGGTCTGTACGAGCGACTCTATTGGTCGCTGGCAGGGAACTCCTCTGCCATCAACCAATGAAGTTCAGTTGCACTTCATTGGTTGATGGCAGACGAGCCCCCTGCTGGCGACCAATAGAGTCTCTCATACAGACTTAAAATCCTGGTCTCCCCACTCCAAGAGTGAAAGGACGTTTAACTCCTGACGGCAAACTACGCATTTCCGCTCCCATTAACCCCAGCGATGCTGCGTAGATAAGGTAGGCCAGATGGGGAAGGGACCAGGGAGATTAGTAAACGAAGACGAAGATGAAAACTAAGTTTTTTCGTGTTGTGTGTCTTTGTATACATTTTGCTCACCATATTAGTTTCCTTTGTGTTCGTTTTTATGTTCGCCCGAATACAAATGCACAAGTCTAGTGTATACCATCTGGCCTGGGGCTTTGTCTACCTTAACACCATTTAATTGTTTGAACACCTTTTCTTGTGTCAGCCAATCACATGCTTGCTGTGACTGTTCTATAAAAGTACCTTGCAGGTTCTTGTCCATCGGCTCTTCCTTGGCAAAAACACAAGAAAAGAAATTACCGTACTGGCTCGAATATAGGGTGCACCCGATTATAAGGTCCCCCCACCCTAAATTCATAATGCACCTTACTTTTAGATATGCCAGTCTGCCCCACCAGATATGCTTTATGCCCCCTAGAAATGCCACTCTGCTCCCTAGATATGCCACTCTGCTCCCTAGAT
>VKOC01036829.1:0-10960 GCA_009364415.1 Spea multiplicata | reverse complement strand
TTTAACCTTTATCGTCATACTCAATGAAACAGATAATGTTCCTTTTTTTTCTACCGCTTCAGCTTTTTTTTCCCCCGCACACACATTCATACTGTCTATATGGGGAAAAAAAGAATGACTCCTTTTTAATCCACAAATTGATTCCTAATTAATTCTACATCATTGTATTGCGGGCTTGTTGCAATGACATCATCAGATTCCGATCACTGTTTCCCATCATATGGGACCAGTAATGGTCTCCAGTTCATTACTTTGAAGCAGCTGTAAAAACATTTCCCCTTGCATTCCTTCACCTGACGGTCTAATGGAAGACCCCCATTATTAAAATGCCTGTATGTGACCTTTCAGAGGACATTGTAGTTGTGCATTATGGCATAAAATCCACCTCGAATCCAGATAAAAATCAGTACCAACACCCTAAGCGCATGGCAATATATAACTCATGACCATATAACTCATGTGATGGTTTACCATGTGATTTTATTTATTCTGTGCGAAAATATTTTGAGATGGTATAAAATTGGTGAAATTTTCACGATATCCGCCTTCATACTTAAACACGAATTAAGTCAAGAAAAAAAAAACACCCTTGCTTCAACTGGGATTTGATTGACATTTTTATCACATAAACGGGCTGATCCATTCAGCTAAATCCAAATAGCTGATCAATAGAAAGTGAAGAAAGCAAAGGCAACACAGAGCCCAGAGTTCGTTCTCATTTCAGAGCTGGAAATGAGTTAAATGGCAAGAAGCAGCTTGAGAAGCAGCTGTGATTGAAACGCGTCTATCTCGGCATCCACGCACACACTCTATTTCCAGTCCTTGGTTCCTTTTTTTTCCTTCCCTCATCTCTTACTTTCCATTCCTGTGTTCCTTTCTCTTTCCTTCTCCTTCCGTTTTCCTCTGCCCTCTGTCTTCTTTACCTCCATGGTCCAGTTTCTCTTCTGGTCTTTGATGCTTCTATGTGGACTCTTTCCATGAATGTTACAGAATGACATCCATGATAAATACACACTTGCCACCAGAAACTATTATATAAAATGGGAACTTTATTTAAAGGTTGTGTTGCAAATACATGGCCAGGTACCCTTGAGAGTCAACCCTTGAAAGGCTGGTTGGATTCTACATTGGAACAAATACCAAAGCGTCCCAAAGAAGCGTCCCAAAGAAGGTTGCGTCCCAAAGAAGGTTGCCAACCCACTTTAGGGCAGTTCTCTGATACACGTCCCGATTGGCACCATATGTGAATCACATAAATGCTTGCGATGATGATACAATACGTTGTGTTACGTCTATAGACAGAAAATGACAGAAAATCACTGCTTACTTCCACAAGGCTTTTGAGGGAGTTAACGCAATCTTTCATGACCTGCTTCCACGGTTCATATTCACTTTCTTCTATTAATCCAGCTCTAATGAAAAGGATGACCCTTCTCTAGATGGCTTTTCTAAATGGTCCTTGTGTCGCAATAATACAAAATGTTGACTAGTTGTAGGTCTAGAGATCAAGTTAATTGTTTAAGCTTCATCTACAAATTCTACAAAGTACCTTTATTCAGTCCAATAATACAACAAGCTTTTTGGGACTGTTAGCTGTTTAGTAAATTGGTGAGCAGTCCCGAACCATTGCAAATTATAGGGAAGTTACGCACAAAATAGCTGAATTAATTTGGGTAAATTTATGGTAAATTGAACTTAAATTTCAGGCAAAGAAATGTTTCCGTAAAACAACTTCTTGCAGTAAAACATACAACATACACCTTACACGGCAGGACATTCTATAATACAAAATATAAATAAGAATACAAAAGCAATCTCTCCCCAAACAAGATAGCTAATATAGTTTTAGACTCCTTAGAGGTAAGTCTGTGAAGAATGGTTCACAAAAAGAAAATGTAAATGATTACAACATTGAAAAATAAATTCTTTATTAAAGAGATTCTTGTTTGTCAACAAAAAGTATAATTTTTTTTAAAAAAAAGATTTTTAAGCGTTCTATTGTTATACATTAAAAATCATACAAGAGAGAGTCGAAGTTTAACCCCTTAATGACAAAGCCCGTACATGCATTGTTTTCAATGGGTTAAGGGGCCGCCCATTGTCCTTAAGGGGTTAATTCTAGGGGTGATCTAGAGAGCTTCTGCAAGCTGTGCAAAGTTGGTCCAGCATATTGAAATCGGTGTGTTGAAATGACCCTTCTCCTGCAGGCCCCTCATACTTTCCATGTGCCCTGGTATCCATGGAACAGTCTTGATTTTTGGGTACTGCCCCATAAAGCTGTTCCACTGTCCCCCTTTTTTTGGGGGGGGGTGGATAAACCTCATAGAGATGGAACAAGAACTATTCCATTTTTTTAAAACTTCCAATTAGTTTTTGAATTGTGCTGTTTACATATAGATTAAGATTATTATAAATTCTGTCAATCATCTCTGAGATTATAGATTCTTGCAACCTACTAAATATATACAATATCACTTCATTTTAACATTTTTTCCAAAAAAACCCAACATACATTATTGCAACAATGAAAACACACATTTATGAAAATCCCTCTTTGAAAACGTCAGTGCCCCTCCCTTCAAGGGGATCCTAAAACATATGACCCTCCTATAGACCTGGGGTGGATGGGGATGGATGGAAGGGGCTACAGCCATTAACTACGCATTACGAAGAATCAACCTGGATGATTCTTTCTGGTGCTTGAATAATGTATAGTTTATGCAATGAGATTGAATTCTTTATACGGCTGCTCACCCACAAGTCACTTTTTAAATCAGCTCACTGTCACAGTAAGAAGGGCAGACACTCTGAAAGACAAAGCATATGGCGCATACCCATAGTGAAAGCAGAAGCACACAGATCTACACAAATACAGAGACAACTCAAAGCCTGATATGTTTACCTCTTCCTAATATCAGATCTAGCCCCGCACACGAGACCAGCATGACAGCTGACGGCTGCATATGTGCGATCGCATGCTACGTTTTGATGATTGTGTAGTGTGCAGCATATCCATGCAAGGCAGCCAAAGTATGGGGCAACAATGGCCGGTGGCCTGTCCACTCTTCTGATGGAAAGCTTATGCATTGTAACTGGATCTGTTCTGTGCCGTTTTGCATGCTGACCATCACGTCTCCTAAATGGGTTTGCTCTGTTATATTTTTAGGATATTAGGATGACCCACCCAGGATTAAAGTTGACCATCATCCCAGGAAATTACTAATAAAATATAAATTAAAAAAGAGAGAGCATTTTGTAGAAAAATGCACTTTGTTCTACAAAATGATTCCATATTATCCCGATTTATTTGCTTTGTTATGAAATTATTATTGATTATTATTATTGTTATTATTATTATTTTCGATATTTTAACAATTAAAGATAAAACATGCAAATATAGAAAATAAATAACGGTGCACCAGAGCATATAGTCGTCAACAAGCAGAGGTAGATTTATAATTTTAGAAATATTTTTTATACATTTATGAGTATAACAGAACTTTTCATATTGTTTTTGTGACACTGCGACCTCTAGTGGCCAAGAATGGTTTTCCTCTGCGTAATACATTGTGCTACGGAATGTCTGCGACACAGATCTATATCAAGTGCTCCCGATATGAAAATGCAATATATTATATATATTATTATATTATATATATATTATTATATATTATTATTATATCTCTTTTCAAAATTCCACGGCTTCAGAATACAATGGCTGTTTCTTTCGCACAAGTATGCTGCAGCCTGAATTCTAATTGTGTTTATTTACACATCACTTGACAATTTGCTGGGCTTGGGGATAGAAAATCACACGTTTGGGGGCTTGTGTAACAGTGTTCTATATAAAATAATTAGTGCCTGAAAAAAAAATAGAAAACTGACTGCATTTTCCACTAACAGTTCTGTATAGACTTGTTTTTTTTTGTTTTTTTTTTTAATGTTGTATTTGTGTCCACGTTCTGTTGAATTTACTTTAAAATGCTATAAATGTGGACCACATTGTAACTGAGGTTATGTGAATTATGAAAGCAGAAAACACAATTTAATGTTTATTTGCTAGTCTGCAGTAGACAGGGGAGGGCTGGAAACCTCAGACCTGAGGGGCAGGTACAGCTGAGTGGCCCCTGTGGCCCCTTGCACACCCCCCCCCCCATCACACATCACTTTACCTGGTGACTTCCAGGCTCCATCTACCTGGAGCCCTTCCTCTTCTGGGAATTGGCTTCACGGGGGGAGAGAAAAAGAGTGATTAGTGGGTGCGCCTAAACGCTGGACCGACCCTTCTGCGAGTGGGTCGGTCCAGGTCTGACCGGGCCTGTTTGATGATATTTGGACCCACCCAGAAGACCATTGCCCAGGCCAGCCCACCCTGGCAAACTCTGGCAAGTTTAAAATGGGCTTAGCTTGTCCTGCATAGTGCATTTATATATCTGCCTATCAAGAAATCTGACTGATTGAATTATACATTATACAGGGCTAACCAAGCACTTCTTCCAGCAGACCAATACTGGGGTAGTCCATCACAATTTTTTTTCTTTTAAATCAGTCACGATTCCTTCGCCTCAATTAACTTTACCAATTGGTGATGTTTTCAGTCTTGCAAGGCAGTGGAAAACTGTGCCGCACTCCCGAAAATACGGTGAATATCACCATCTGCCTATTATTTCCAGAAAAGAAAATATGTTTTATTTATCAATTTGTATTTATTATGTTCTGGCGGAGTGAAGCGAGTGTGCTGAAATGTCACAGGGAAAAGTCGTATGCCCCTCAACCCACACGGCACTTGTTTAAAAAAAAAAAAAAAAGCCCTCCGTCTCTTGGAAAATCTTTTTTTTACAGCTTAAAATAAAACAGCAGCAGCTGCCCTCAGCTGTATCTTCCCCGGGGCTTTGGGAAATTGATTTCTTTTTAACTGTAGTCAGGCTACATGGGGATTTTTAGATATTTTTAAGTTAGATTGTAAACATAATAAACTGAGGTTTAGGGGGAACTTGATTTTATCTTGAACCCATTCTGTATGAGCTGGGAATTACTGAAAGTCTACTTTCATTCCCACCCTCTCTCTCTCTCACTCTTTCACTCTGCTTTATGTTTTCTTCTCCTTAATCTCTCAGCCTTCTCTCTTTGCTTTCTCCCTATCTCTTAAAAAAAAAAGGTTGATTTTAATGCGGAACCGTCAACTGGGAAAAAAAAAATTAAACAATGGCTAGCATACAGAATACAGGCAACAGGATATATTTTTAAAGAACAGTTTTAGGTCTTAGATGTGGAGCAGTCATCATGGAACCAAGGAAATGATCTCTGCTTTTGAGATGTGCCCCAAAATTGATATTTACAAAGGTGACTTTATATATTATATTGACATAACTCTAAAAAAGAGATGTTCTTAAAGGGGCATTATCAGCATGCTTCTCAGGGATCGAGGAAGCTAAACAATACCTACAAGCACTCCCTGTTTACATTACTGGTGGCTCCTGACTATCTCCTGGTTGACAACTTTACATCATCTGAGGTGTGGACATGGTAGGAGCATATTTATGTCATCCCCGTGCGTTTTCTCCTTTGGTTTTCTGAATTCAATCTTAAAATAAATAGCCTATTCCATGCTAGCCTGTCCATGGGCCATCAAACTAACAATATGTAGAAGATGTCCACAGAAAGTGGCACCTGGCTAAAATAAATGGATAGAACAGCAGACAGACAGCCTCTCCCCTATTCTTCCAATCATTATCCCCATGGTTTGCACCAAGGCTCTGCCCTGGAGGGTCCAGGAGGCCAGGTCAATGGAGTGGAAAGCAGAGAGAAGTGGGTGAAGACAGAAAGCAGAACAAGAAGAGCTAAAACAAGAAGTGAAGCTGTGGAAAAGAAGACGTGGACAAGAAAGCAGTTGGAGGAGAATGTAGGAAAACATTGTGAGCGAGAATGAGAAGGAATGAGAGTAGATGAATGAGGGTGGGTGACAACTAGTTGAAGAAGCCCTCCCAACCAAAAGAGTAGAAAGGAAAATATATTATCCAACGATAAATGGTCCAAAAAAAGATAAAATTCATCTAAATAATATTTTGGCTTTGTACACAAGTCTAGTTTCTAGTAGACTTGTACATTTATGTTTTGTGACTGTTGCCAGTAGTTTCAAGATGTTACTTTTTCAGGGGTCAGGCAGGCTTAAGCAATCTATGATTGGCATTTTTGGCAGCATTCCCATAAAATGCAGTTAAAGTTCGAAGTGGTTACAGTGTCAAGCATTCCGGGTCCAATAAATCTAACAGGTGCTGCTTAAGAAGTGTTAGCATTTTTTTTAGGCTTTTGCATTTGCTATCACAGATTACTCTAAAACTTAACTTTTAGTAATATATTTTAAAAATCTCAACCAAAACACCAACTAATAATAGAGAGGCGCAAAGGAGAAGAAAATAAAAATGAAAAAAAAAGGAAACCAAAGTTATCGTCCGTAACCAAAAATGTAATAATAATTTTGGGCTTTCTGCAAATTACATTTTCCAATCAGTGGCAACATTCTTGTTTTCTCTTATTAATACATTAACCCAAGTATGACTTTTGATGTATGGATATAGAATGACAGGAGTGTAAACTTTGTTGACTGCTTGAACCATCTCAAATCTGAAATACTCACAGTAAGCCGTATGACTAAGCTCTTTTGCCACATCCGGCTAATGCTATTACAGCATCCACTTGCAGAATATCATAATTATTTTTCTGACATTATTGAAGGATTACCATAGGCAAATCTCTCTAAAATTAATTGGGAAGTTGGAGGCAAGCCCCCCCCCCCCACCCATTTTACATTTCGTTTTAGCATTTGTGAAAATAAAATTAGTGATTGATTATTACATTTTATATAATATTCACCAACTAAGGGCATTTGTTTAGGAATTATTTTTAATTATTTATTAATTTATGATAAACCATTAAATGTTGAATTTTATACAAGCTAAGGAACATACTATTATAAACATTTATTTTTTTTTCCTATCCATATACAGAATTTAGGCCTGAGTCACGTGTTGTTTAGTTGTTAATTGATGTTAATTGGATCGAAGTGAATAAATACATAGAACGTAATGGAAATATAATTCATTTCATCTTTGTCCTGATGTAAAGACTCAAACCTTAAATGGTCCTTGGGTTTTGTCGTAGAGTCAGGAGCCACGTGCCTATCCCTATGCATGTTTAAATTCTTGTACTGTACAAACCTCCCCCACTGGAAGACTGTTCCAGTTATCTACCACCCTCTCAGTAATGGAAAACGTCCTTACTTTACATTGAAGTCCCAGTCCCTCTAGGTTTAGACTATGACTTTTAAAAAACTATATATTATTAACAATTTCTAAAAGCCATGAAGGTTTCCCTTTAAGTGACGTTATGATCATGCCATAAGGTTCTAGTTTTGAGTAACTCTTTTTCGGGTGGAAATATGTGTTCATTGGGAATATACAGCTTAAACTGCAAATCCATTGTTGCTGTTTAATGAGTGTGTCTCTGAATTTGCTACCTGCCAGCACATTTTATGTTGGATTCATTGTTTCATTGGTGTAATTTCTGTTATTGAAATGAGCAGTCGTGGAATGAAGACCTCCAGCTGGGTAATAATCTCTTTAGACCCGCAGACACCTGTTTCAGAGTCACTGACTGCCTACAGCTAGTGACAGTTCTCCTGATGAGCCTCGGCTCAATCCTTTAGTTGATTATGGCTTTGTTATACATCATAAAAATATGAGATTTTACATGGATATGAAGATTATCTAAACAAAAATCTACTTGACAAATACCCATAGCTGAGAACTATCCCGGTTTCTCCCAGCGCGGCTTCACTGGGCCTCCGGGTCATGGCGCTCAATCTCACAGAACGGCGTTTAAGCGCTCCCACTTCATGCCCCATTCCTCTCCCATCCCCATACATATTCAAGTTGTTTGGGGCTATCCTCCCCCACAGATATGTCGCAAGTCCCAAAGAGGGATGGTTCTGGGTAGGCGGAGCATGGCAGTTCCCAGGTATGCATATAATTATATTAAGTATATGTGTTGGAGGCTAGAAGATGGGAGGGGCATTGCTGGACCCTAGAGGGCATTGTCACACCCCAGAGGAACATGCTCAGGCTGGATCACCCACTTGCCCACCAAGGATCTACTCAGCAGGTCCATGATCCCCACTGCCCAGCAAAATGAGGGGCAGTGGGGCAGCTGCGTGAGACAATACCAACAAATTATGATTGCTCCACTAAAAAGTGACACGTGTGTGATATGAGAATGTTATCATTAGCATTACTAGAGACATGACTGTAATGTGAGCCTGAGGCAATTACAGGTAATATGCAAAGATGATTGCATTTAAGGTACATTCCACTGACACCAATACCATTACTGTTCACTTAACCCCTTAATGAAGGTATTTTTATAGACAGCATTTTAAAAAAAAAACCACATAAGACGATGGTGACTCCTGGTGATTAGCAGAGAGAGTACTTTTATGAGGCCAAAAATGAATCTGCCCCGATTTCCTCCTGTGTCGTCCAAGGTGGGTATGTGCGTATCAATGTTCTACAGCCCTAATAATGTATATAGAAGCAACGGGAATGTGTGTATGAATTAGAATGTATAGAGACAGACTTCTAAATGTCATGCAAAGCTACATTAATGTAAAAAATATGTCAACGAAGCTCAGCTGTAACCCCTAGAACAAAAAAGTGTCCCTCTTCGGTGATTCACAATGTCGAGGCGTTGGGCACACCGGGTCTTTAGTTAGCCGTACCTGACCTGAAATAACTGGACGGAATGTCTAATTCTCTGAGACTGTTTTAATACCAAAGTCCCTCTCCCTTGTGTTTCTGCTAGATCATTCTGCCTAAACTAAGTCTCACTCTGATACTCCTCTCTGACAGTTAGCACCGCTCCATTAACTCGAAGCCATACCTCCAAGGCACTCATATGCATAGCATCAAACTTTTAGACATTGAGACTCTTTCCTCTAACGAATATGTAAACCAAAACCTTAAAAAAACTTAAATATAAATGTGAAGCTATAGCTTGCCTTCGTACCAAATAACGGCGGTAACGCCAACCTTTTCATTTCATAATTAGTGATGTCTTCATAGGTTGGACCTGAGGCTATTTTGACTTGTTGTCTTGTCTAATCTTGCCCTTACCAGACATGTTCGTGTTGTTGAGATTCGAAACGGATCAAATCTGCCTGAAACAAACCAGAACTAGGGTTCTGGAACTGAAAATGAGATCACGGCTTCAGGGGTACATAACACACAGTGAAGTACTCCATATTTTTAATTAACCAGCAAATAAAGGAATAATACATTATTAAGTCCCGGGGTATGTTGCTGATCTTCATGACTTAAATACATTCAATACAGCATCTTTAATTACTATTTACCACCGTTTGTGGATGTATAACCCCAAACTAAACTTAAAGTGCTAAAAAGATGGTTTGCATTACATTAGCCAGCATATTGGGGTCTATTCACTAAACAAGAGTTGGCAGGAGAGATGTGGTTTCAGCTCCCTCACTTCACTATTCATTATGAAGGCCAACACTGGCCTTTGGAGATTTGTCACTGATTTGGGTATACATTATACATGGCCAGCCAAGCTCTTCCTGGGGTTGGAACTTCATAATGTATTGCTGCAAACCTTACGGCCAACTCTCCTTTTAGCGAGTAGACACCATCGCAGATGCCGAGACAAAAAATAAGGCGACCCAACCGTGTTAATGAATCTGCTATTTAATAGTTACATAGTTTGGAAGGTTGATGAACATCTCCGAACGTCCTTGGTGTTCCGATCCAGAAGAATAGAATGTATGCCTAACTTATTTAAAAGTTTATAAACAAGGTAAGGGATATCACGTCACATAAAGCACATTTTATCTAATTTTATCCAACAGTCTTCATATTACAGTTTTCTATGGTGTCCCTGGTTGTAAATTAAGGAATGACAGCCCTGGCATACAAGATTAGGTCATGATTATGACATTGGGGGTGCACAGCAAGCAGTCGCACTGTCAGTGCCAGACCTCCCGATGTTCATAGGGTGGGGGCATTTAGGTTTTAGGAGTGTGGTTAAAGGATAGGGACACATGGGAGGTATGTTGTGCTGCTACTTATTAGTGCAATCATATAATTAGAATGTATTAGGGCAGCCATTTGGTTTGAGTCTTGATAGCTTCAGATGACAGTTGGCAGCTTTATGTTGGTATCTGGTCATTTCTTGATGAAAAGGCATCAAACCCCCATTGCATTTGTTGCAGGCCTGGGAACTCTCTGGCAGAGGCGTAACTAGAAGCCTCAGACCCCCCACCTCAACCCATCATCTATCCCCCCTTCCATTCTCACTATCTACCCTCTCCCTACCCCACCTTCTCACTATCTACCTCTCACTACCCCCCCTTCACACTATCTACCCTCTGCCTACCCCCCTTCTCACTACCTACCCTCTCCCTACCCCTCTTTGTAGGTCACTTACCGTGCAGTCCTGTCGCGGGGGCGCTGCTCTGCCGCGGTGTGCATGGCTTCACTGCTGAGCGCCGGCATATGACGTCATATGCCGGCGCTCAGCGTGATGCGCCGGCACCCAAGACAGACGCCTCGCGCTCCCACCACTGCAATTGGGGCAGCGCTGAGGCAGGCGGCAGCGGACGGGAGCAGAGGAGCCAGAGGGCCCTGGAGTTCTGCAGTTCAGGTGGGGGCCCAAAGGTGTGCCGAGTGGTGTTTTTCAAGCAACCACTCGGCACCCCTTGGGCCCCCCTGACTGGCAGAACTCCAGGGCCCGGTCAAAAGTCGCGACCCCAGTAGTTCCGCCACTGCTCTCTGGGTTGACGCAGAGTCTCCGGCTAAAGCGCTGCTCTCCAGATCTGCAGGTCAGTCTTCTTTATCCATGTCAACACCTTGCACAACGCTCCACCCAATCTCAACCCACTTAATTATATACT
>VKOC01036792.1:0-10481 GCA_009364415.1 Spea multiplicata | reverse complement strand
CCATACCCACCTCCATACCCCAACCATACCCACATTGGACCCAAATTGAAAACTTATTAATTCTTAGCTCTCGAATGCCATGAAGAGTCAAATGTTTCCCCCTGAAATGATGCCGATGGATTCGGACTGTCCTGTCCTGACCCCGTATGTCTGCTTGGCCAACTCTGACCTCGGATTGTCCAGCGAAGGCAGAAAGTTCCCCCATGACGGGGCTTTACCAGCTCTGGATCGCAGTGTTTACACCAACACACAATGGGCTGAACACACAATGCCGTGTAAGTGGCAGCAGGTCCGGTTTTGACAATGGTGAGTCCCTGCCCAGCAGTGTGATATAAACACACCAAGTGTGTGAACAAAAACTACACACATGACAAATACGAGCCGAACCCTCTACAACCGACAGGTGTGTGACTCCATAATACAAACATCTACAGCCAGCATTGTATGTAAAGATTAGCCGGTGACAGCCAATTATGAGCCCGGGCAGTGAAAGGGTTACAGCCACACACCCCGTGCATATGGTAAGTGGGTCGGGGGAGATGGACACGGAAAGGCTGAGCCAGCAAATAATTTGACATCAATTTCCTGAACAGAACAATCAGAACAGAGTGACGCGCAATGGCTTCCTGCCACGGCTCTCACCGGCTTCTGTGGAATAACTCGTGGATCGGGCCCCTGGATCCTGGCACACACTCCGAGTGACTGATCCCATGGAGTGTGCTACTGACCCCAGGACTGTGCGACTGATCCCACAGAGTGTACAGCTGATCCCGGGCAGTGTGTGGCTGATCCCGGGCAGTGTGTGGCTGATCCCACGGAATGTACAGCTAATCTCAGGCAGTGTGTGGCTGATCCCGGGCAGTGTGTGGCTGATCGGCAGTGTGTGGCTGATCTCAGGCCGTGTGTGGCTGATCCCTGGGCAGTGTGTGGCTGATCCCGGGCAGTCGTGTGGCTGATCCCCGCAAGTGTGTGGCTGATCCCCTGGCAAGTGTGTGGCTGATCCGGGCCAGTGGTGTGGCCTTGATCGCCCGCAGTGTGTGGCTGATCCCGGGCAGTGGTGTGGCTGATCCCGGGCAGGTGTGTGGCTGGATCCCGGGCATGTGTGTGGCTGATCCCGGGCAGTGTGTGGCTGATCCGCCGGCAGTGTGTGGCTGATGCCCGGGCAGTGTGTGGCTGATCCCGGCGGTGTGTGGCTGATCCCCGGAAAAAAAAAAAAAAAAAAAAAAAAAAAAAAAAAAAAAAAAAAGTTGTGTGGCTGATCCCACAAAGTGTACAGCTGATCCCAGGCAGCTGTTGTTGCGGGACAGTCCTGTTTTTTGGTCACTGTCCCCCTGTGCCAGGTAGCTGTAAAATCAATGTGGCTGCCATGTGGCCACCTCACAGCGCTAAGTGGTGCTGGCCACACACCCACAACACAGGTGTCTACATTTTGGGAAAACGGACAGATAGCAGCGCTTTCCGCCTCGGGGAAACCTCGTTCCCGCATCCGGCCTCCAGTGTTCAGATATTTCAGAAAGTAACGCATGCGCTGCGATTTCAGCCTTTCCCACATGCGCCATTCTGTGGGAGTTACAGAGAAATATACAAAAATCCACACTTTTCTGGGAGCGATTTTTAATATATCACCCAGATCCACCAATGAGGGACACTGTTTTTTTATTGGGGGGTATTTGTGTCACTAAGGGTTATTAGAAGAATAATGGGGTTTATTTGGCCTGTTTAGTCTAAAATGCCTTTTTCTGCTGTTGCTATACAAATTATTGGGGCTTTTAGGGCTGTAGAACCCTGCGATCCCCTCATACCCAGCAAACATTCTGACCTCCTAGAAAAGAGGGGCATCAGGGGATGAGAGGGGAGAGGAGCATTGGTGAAGGAGAGACAAGATCAGGGGAGGAGAGAGGGGCACCTGGGGAGGGGAGATTCGGGCACTAAAGAGAGTCTGGACAAAAATAACCTGGGACACACACTAACCTTTGCGTTACACTCAACTCCCTGTGTAGTGTGGATCCCAGCCTTTTTCACAATATTCCCATGTTAGATCTTACCTTTTCCCACCAGTTCTGTGGCTTCTAAACATCTTGAATAACCAGAGGTTCTAGGCTTCACTTTGAGCAGGAGATGCCACGGTGAAGAGGACCCTAACTCCATCCGTGGAGCAGCCTGTGGGGCGGCAGGGCTCCTTAAAGTGTATCGATCCAAAAAGCGTTCCACTAACACTCATCGTTCACGAATGCCTGGTACCTACGAACACTCACTAACACTCAATGATTACTCACAGTCCACTAACACTCATTCACGAATGCCTGGTATCTACAAACACTCACCAACACAAACACTCAATGATTACTCACAGTCCACTAACACTCACGACCTAATACTAATACTGTCTACTAAGTCACTACCCACTAATACTCACTGCCCCTAATACTCATTACTGCCCATCTCCACTCATACTAATACGCTCACTGCCACTAACAGTCACCGCCTATATCACCCAACACTTACAGCTGCTGGTCGCCGGCCACCGACATGCAGCCACAGGATTTATCAGTAATTTCCACTCGCAGATAGACTAACTCTCACTATGCCATTAATGTCCATCCGTCTGTACCTCTCTGCGCATGAGCTGTCTGTCCAGCCGCTCGCTCCCCCCCATTTCTGACCTTTTTCATTGCAGTTCTATGTAAAGCTACAGACAGGACACCTGATCCCCGGGACATTGGAAGGATATGTCCACGGCTATATCTAGTGCGGCTCGGTCACGAGTCTCACATTCACCCTAAACGTGGTGTGCGAGTCAAACATGAACACCAAAAACAACACGGCAGGGAATTGGTGCACGCAGAACAAGCACTTTCTGGCGGTGCTTTCTGTATTTTTTGTGCAAACTCACACATAACAGCTTCTGGGAAAGTGTTATACACAACACACACTATACAGAGATACAGCGCCATAGCTACATACATACATGACGTAGTCGCCCTGAACACCATAAAAACACCTGGACGCGGGACTGCCGGCCCCGGGCAGGCTTTATAGAGATACGCGGGACTGCCGGCCCCTGACAGGCTTTATGAGATACGCGGGGCTAGCCGGCCCGGACAGGATTTTAATGAGATACGCGGGACTGCCGGCCCCGGGCATGGCTTTATAGAGATACGCGGGAAACTGCGGCCGGGCAGGCTTATAGAGATACGCGGGACTGCCGGCCCGACAGTGCTTTATAGAGATAGAGCGGGACTGCCGGCCCCGGCAGGCCTTTTATTATAGAGATACGGCGGGACTGCCGGCCCCGGACAGGCTTTATAGAGATACGCGGGACTGCCGGCCCCGGGTAAGCGTTATAGAGACGCAGGAATGTGGTCGCCGGGCAGAGACGTTGGGGGTAGAGAAGCGGCTCAGGGTAAGTCTCGTGTGGCTTTAATGCCTGAATTAATACTTCTCTCTGTTGAAGGTCAGTAGTAATGTGTGGCGGTCGGCGCCAGGAGATTAGATTAGGTGTAAAGTGACGGGGATCCCATTTACAGCCCACCTGACCTTGAAGCGCGATGTTAATTTAACCCCACGTGGTATATCGAGCCGGCCGTGTGGTGGCGTAAGCGCAGCCGACAGCCGGATAAACTACATAAACCCCCGGCCATATCGCCGGACCCCGCAGCACCCAGGCATAAACCGGGCATTAGCCCGAGGTACTAAATGTCCAGTCCGGGCAATTTTAGTAGGGAGGCTCGTGACCCTTTCATGACCGGAGCGGGGTTAAGTATTCAAACACGGCTCTGCAAGCGTTACCACAAAAAGTGGATCTTCAGGTGGTATCTCCTGTAAGAGCAGAGGCATTAACGTGGTCAAAAACTGCCACTCCATGAAATAACCAATGAATCACGGCTAGCGATGGGAAGGACTGGGGGAATTGGGGAAAAATCTGGTTTTCCAAAGCCAATTTTTTTTTTTTTTCTGGAAAAATTTGAACAAAATGGAGTGTGGAATATCTTCTTTTAAAATGATAAATAAATATGTTTATGACCCGGCATTAAAACTACATGACACGAAGACCTTTATGAAATAATGCCGGTTACTTCACTTTTTTATTTGCAGTTTGATGCAAATCTGATTGGCCGATTGTAAATTTGTAAATCTACTCCACTTTTAAAAAAATTACATTTTTCCCAGAAAAAACTCATGTTTTTTTCCATGGCTTCAAAATTTTCCTAAAATTCGACATCTCTAGTCACAGCGCAAGCAGTCACATGACACGTCCCTGTAAAAGGTCACCATTGGACATATGACATCATTGGGGCAGTGCACGCATCATCTTTTGTTTGTATCAAAATAGTGAAGTGATGCGCTGCTCGTTCTGGTCAGTTTACCCCATTGTACAGCGCTGTGGAATATGCTTTAACATAATAATAATAGCCGGCAGCCCTAACGGACGGTAAACCCGGCGCTTATCTGCGACTTCTCGTCACAAAAAGGCACAAGAGATTTCCCGGCTGAAATCCCTGTTCTCCCTTAAGACTAACTCTTAAAAATGAGAACAAGGGGTGTCACAGAAAGGCCAGTCACGAAAGGGTTAATGCCAAGCAGCCTATGGTGTTCCATCACTCTCCCCACCGCTACTGCGCTCCTGTTGCTGTCGGAGATAAAGCAAAGAACAGGGTTCCCTTCTATGCTGCTGCCTCTAATGTGTAAAAACACCCGGGATTCACCCCGAGATTAGGGAGAAACCCCAAAAAGTTGCCCATTCACCATGAGATCGGGGTAAAACCCTGAGAATCTGTTGATTTACTAGAGATCTGGGTAGAAACGTTGAGCACCTGCCCATTCACCCGAAGGGTAGGGGTAGAACCTGCCCATTCAAGCTGAGGGTAAGGGGTAGAACCTGCCCATTCAAGCTGAGGGTAAGGGTAGAACCTGCCCATTCACCCTGAGGTAGGGGTAGAACATGCCCATTCACCCTGAGATAAGGGTAGAACCTGCCCATTCACCCTGAGGTAGTAGTAGAACCTGCCCATACGGGTAGAACGTACCCATTCACCCTGAGGTAAGGGTAGAACCCACCCATCCCCCCAAGAACCAAAGACTAAGGGGAAAATCTGAGACAAAGCCTGACATCTCCTTCTGCAGTAAGAAGGAGTTCTAGTGCTCCAGTGTCAGCGATTGGCTCCTGAATTTGCCACCCCTCAGGGGTATTACCCACACACCAAGCAAACAAGCCCAGGGGCTGCGCAGTTCTGCCTCACTACCTTATATACCAGGACTTGCCTTCTTCTGTTACTATGGTGACCCTGGACCAAGAAAATAGGCGGGGTAAAAAGAGAGGGAAACATTCAAGAGGCTCATATCAAGCGCTACAGCGACTGGGCTCCTCCTATGTTGCCATGGCAACCAGATACAGCAGAGTGAAGAGATTGAAAAAGAGCGGGAAACAGCCAGAGCTTGAGGGTCAGAGCAGCTCCAGGTAAGTTACTTTATCAGCATACATACCAAGTGTCTCAGTTTAGCTTGTACAGTCCCAACCCCTCTCTTCTAGGAGGTCAGAATGTTTGCTGGGTATGAGGGGATCACAGGGTTCTATAGCCCTAAAACCCATAATAATGTGTATAGAAACAGCAGGAAACGGCTTTATAAATGAAACCGGGTAAATAAAAGCCATTATTCTTCTTCTAAATACCCCACAATAGGGCACACAGTCACATAAAAAAGCCTGGGTAAAACACCATGCCCAGCCATTTAAGGACATCTCAGGTTCATCATCAAACAGTCTCAAAAATTTATTAAAATTTTCCACAGGGCTGATTATTCTGCTCATCGGGGAGACAAAGGGAAAAAAACAAAGTTAGAGAGCGGAGAAGAGGGGAATAGAAGAGTAAAGGGGGTTCAATGCGAGGAAAGGAGGTCAAGATAGAGTAAAAGTTGGGCCCTTCTGAACTAGATGGGACTGATCTATTAAGTAGTTGTGAATCAAAACTGTTATGGACCAGTGATAATTATGTGTCCTCCTTGGGACATAGTAAGACCACGCGTGTGACGGTTGTGTAGTATATGGCTACTGTTAGGATAAGGTGAGGGTCTTTAAAGTGAAGGTTAGTGTAATAGCCGTGTCGTTCTATCATGGCGAGGACAGAAGTAGAGACAAAAGTTGACTGCCCTCTCTGAGTGGAGTAAGCCCCACAGGAGTTCAGAGTCTCGATGGGGCTAAGGACCCTGTAACAAATCCTGAGTCTTAAAAAGGACCCAGCCCTAGCGGGATGGCTGAGTGGGGTTCCAATATGGCGCACCCACGTATGTAGAATTCGGGGTCTCTTGGTTCAGGGGCCCGGGCAGGGCGGACTGGTCAGTGGGCCGGGCGGCCGGCAGACCAAAATTCAAAACAGCTGCTAAACGGCGGGCCGCCTTCATTGGCCGCCCGTGCCTAATGAAGTGAAAGGGGCCAGCGTCCGTGCACTGCACCGTGCCAATGGCCGTGCCTCATCACTTCGTCCCACGTCTTAAAAGGGGTGTCCCATGATATGCCTTTTAACCCCCTATATGCCACTATGTCCCATGATATGCCCCTGGCATGTAGGGGATTAAAAGGCATTTCTGGGGGCAGAGTGGCATATAGGGGGCAGATGTTCATAACTGGGGGGGGGAGGTTGGCAAATAAAAGGAAAAAAACATAAAATATTCCATGCATAGCTTTTTATGAAAATATAAAAAAAAATAGTTTACATTTGAATTAATAAGGGAGGGAAGGGGGAGGAGAAATAAAGTTTCTCATACGAATAATGGTGAAGAATAATGTGATCTCTGTTTTGTTCCACTGAATAAAATGGAACTTTTTCATCCGTAGTAAATGTTTTGATTCCATTCTGTGGAATTTCATTTATTGGGCCTTTTAACACTTTTGCTTTCTGGCATTTTAATACAATATGGTATACGGGTGTGTATACGGGGTCCGTGTGGGTATAAGAGCGCGGCCGCGAGATAAACTACCGTATTGGCTCAGATATAGGCCGACGCCTAAAAGTTGGTGGCTTTTTTAAAGAAAAAGGCTGCCACTCTGTCCCCCACCCCCGAGATATGCTGGCCACACTCCCCCCCCCTCCTTGAGATATGCTTTTTGCACTCTGTCCCCCCCCCTCCGACTTACCGGTTGTCTTGCGGGGCCGGAGGGGGACATCTACGCAATACGCGTATACAACTCCCAGTGGCTGGACTCATGGAAGTGCCGGCACCGGAAGTTGTATACGCGTATTGCGTAGATGTCTCCCGCCGGCCCCGCAAGACACCCGGGAGTCTGCTCTGGTAAGTCTTGGGGGCAGGGGTAAAATCCAATTCCCGGCAAGGGAGATTGTTAAAGCACATCGTGCAGACATGCCGGCAGCAGAGGTTGTTTACGCGCATCGCCGCTGCCGGTGAATGTCTGCACGATGCGCTTAGACAACCTCTCGTGCCGGTACTCCCCCCGTGGAAAGTGCAGGCAGGGGAGGCTGTCTGAGCGCATCGGAGAGTAGGATGCAGGTCCCCTGCACCGCTGCGGGGATCTGCCTGCACGGCGTCGGGCGCTAGACCCCGAATATAGGCCGCACCCCCACTTTAAAGACTTAAAGTGTGGGGGGGAAGTATGGCCTATATTCGATCCAATACGGTATATGGGGCCGCTCTCCTAATGTTTCCAGGGCTGCTTTTCAGTCCCAGTCCGGCCCTGGACCCGGGGTGGGAGTTTGGTGGATCCCCTGCCTCTAGGGGGTAGAATCTTTGTTGCCTGGGGTGTGCAGGGGTGCAGTTTTCAGAGACCAATGAAGATGAAGGGGTAAATAGCGGAGCAGTCTGATTCAAGGTTCCTGGACTGGTGGAAAGTATGGGAGGCAACGAGAGACCGGAAGATAATTATCTCTCGAATACGGGTATTTTTATTTCTTCATCTCTGTGACAGTGTGAAGAAAAGGTCATCTGGGGAGACATTGTTGTCCTCATGGGACAGACGTCCTTGAAGGGCAGACAGATGAGACGCGGAAAACACTTGTGAGAAAGTGAGAAAGTCCCGAGTGAATTCCATTCCACCCTGCCGGGTCCTTCTCACGTCTTGGTCTCCCACCTGGGGTCTCTCCTTCGTGTTCTTGAAGGAGCATCGGTCGGACCCCACACCCCTGGTGTCACCGGCATCTGTGTCTCAGCCATGTTCGGGAATCAAGCTTAAGTCGACCCGTATTATGGGGACACCGCCATAACGCAACAGTCCTGCCGCCTTTGCCAACATGAAGGGGCAAAATAACAAAGCTGCCAGCCTTCCTGGGAAATCAGGACTCGTTGACCGTGACAGCGGAGAAAGCCAGGTCACTCAAAGAAGTGGAGAGGGTGGAGAGCGCTGTTATGGAGGAAACCATAACCAATTTCCTGCCAAGATAACTGAAGGTCAGGTTTAATTAACCCGGCAGGAGCATCATTAACCCTTTCACAGTCAGCGTGACATGCGCTGCAGTGACATGCGGCAGGTGCCGCTCTGACATCGACAGCTAAACTAAGAGGAGAGACCTCTCTCCGGCGAGTAGATGCTCTCCAGCCTGAGTCTTATTCACTCCAGCACGTTCAGGAGAGTTTGCAGCTATGCACAGTTTCAGACCCCCTGGCTGCCTCGGATTATTATTGATTCAGAGATAATTATTGTAAATCATTCATCGGGACAGGAAGGCCGGCTTTCCGTATTTCAAACAATTTGTTTTGTAAGACGTTGCCGCTGATTACTGAGCGCGCTCCCTAACGGTTTCCTTACCGGTGTGGAGGGCCATTAAATAAATGAACGTGGGGGTATTTACTAACACAGGAAGTATTTGCTAAGATTATTGTGGTTATTATGACACAAAAGGAGCTTTAAAACGTTCATTAACATGAAATTCCTCTGATTCCACTACAAGTCCTATCATCCACATCCAGCTGCTAACCGTTTATGATGGGAGGCCAAAGAACCCAGGCGGTCTTCCTGCAGACAGAGGAAATAATATAACTTGGCTGTGAGTGGCTGCCCCGTATAACACGGCTGTGAGTGTGTGTCCTGTGTAACTCGGCTGTGAGTGGCTGCCCCGTATAACACGGCTGTGAGTGTGTGTCGCGTGTGTAAACTCGGCTTGGTAAAGTGGCTGCCCCGTATACACGGCTGTGAGTGTGTGTCCTGGTGTAAAGCTCGGCGTAAGTGGCTGCCCGCCCGTGATAACACGGGCTGTGAGTGTGTGTCCTGTGTGAACTCGGCTGTGAGGGCTGTGCCGGCGTGATAACAGGCGGCTGTGAGTTTTGTGTTGCGTGTGTAACTCGGCTGTGAGTGGCTGCCCCGTATAACACGGCTGTGAGTGCGTGTCCTGTGTAACTCGGCTGTGAGTAGATGGTTTGCTGTGACTTACAAACTGGTCACATTTTGGAGTCCTAAAAACCTAAAAGCTGGTGTTTTTATGGCGGCGCGGATGAGTCGGTCTCTGTGACTCAGCTCGACCCTTTGGGAAGAGACATTATAATAACGGGTCACAAGCACGGGGTACGTCAGGATCTCCTCACAGGTGTGGGATCAGCCCAAACATACATCATAGTGACCTGGATGGATATTTAGATGCCCCACAGACCAGCCCTACTGACGGGGCACAGCTTGCTCGGCACTGCTGTGGCAGTGAACGCAGGGGGGGGTATTTGAGGAATTGCTGCCCCGGTGCACATATTTTCCATGCGACTCCTATCCTCACCGCACCTTAACTCTGGGATTGAAACACGAAGATTCATTAAACATCTTGAAGCTGTCTTTTTCACGCTCTCGCTACAGCGCCCAGGTGAGCTCACACTTAGCGTCTGCCTCGACAAACAGTCCTACGAGCCTCCCGTGGCCTGTGTCCCAAAACACCTTGAATTACCCGTAGCTCAGCACCGTGGCATTTACAGGGTTACAGGGCGCGAGTAGAATGCATGATAACATTTAAAGGTACGGTGACCTCACAAAACAAATATACACCGCTGCTGAATGGGTGTCCTTACCTGGGGCTGCCCTTCTCTGTCAGCACTACCTCGTCCTCTGCCAGCTCCCCCTCCTTACGGCAGAAGTTCAGGGAGAAGGGGCTTTGCAGGTCCTTGAGACGGCTGGCGGAGTTACCCATTCGTGTCTTCACTCTCAGACCTCGCTGTAAGACAGGAACTGCCTTTTCCTTTTTCCCCAAATAACAATACTAAGGAGGAGCCCTTCCCAAATCACAGCGCCCCGTGTTCCTGCCCTAAAGCCCCCACTCCACGCGGGCCGTGCCCGGCTGGCCACGTAACACGGGACAATGACACGGATGCCGGGGCTGTGGCGATGTTTATAGCCGAGGGCCACCCCGCATGACGGGCACCTGTGGTCACCTCACTCTGTGTGTTTCCTAACCACGCAACACAATGTGTAACCAGCAGTGAACCACTTAACCCTTTAACGCAAAATGATGTGCGATGTGGCACCAGATTACGCCTCGAAGGGTTATTATCATGAC
>VKOC01036742.1:0-10265 GCA_009364415.1 Spea multiplicata | reverse complement strand
ATATGTGTATGGAATGATGCTGTACCTCCGGGTTAATTGAAGTCACCTGGAGTCAGTTGACTGGGTGCATTATGAGGGTCTCTGTATAGACTGGCATGATGACTACTCTAGGTGGTTTCTTTATTTCAGGAAGATATTTACAAACTAATGTGATAAACATGGCAAAGATGACAAAGAAATCTAAAAACATTTGCTCCGCTTTGTCTCACAGTATCTCAGAACAGAGGTACAGTTTTCCACTGATAATCAGCTACTTAGGTTAGATGTGCATCATAGAAATTATAGTTCCACGGCAGTTGGAGAGCTACCTGTCCAGTTGGTTAACAATGTTCAGTAAATTAGCTCATGAAGAAACTATAACTGTCAGGAGACTCCGCAGCTCAGGGCAGCGTAAGGGTTGTATATGTAGAGTACACCCTTCTAGCAGGTACATTTTAAGTTCTTTGGACTACATAAGAATATTGTTTTTTTTTTGGTTAAACAAAAAGGACATATAGGTTTGCCACAAAAAGCTTTATTTGTTTTTGCTGAATAAAAGAGTCTTTTTCTATCAAACTGGCTTTCATCTCTGATAGGATTCTTTACAAGAGGACAGGCAAAGATCATCAGATGAGTGGAGGGACCGTGTAGGTGTGTATTTGGAGATAAGTGAGGAAATCTAGGTAGGGTAATAACTTCAATGCAGGAGTGAGCCTAGGATTAAAGTTAAGGATTAAGTTATTGCGTGCAGGATTTGACACCCCCTTGTTACTAGCACACACATACTAACACGCAAAATTGCTCTAACACCCACACACTCGCCATATACTTACACATACATACACACGCTTTCTCTCTAACTCCTCTGCTCGCCATCTTTTCCCCTCTCACACATGCAACCAACCCTAAGCTGTACCCTGATACTCCATACACTGGCACACACTCACCTTAATAGTATACACAACCATACAGTGACTATCTTCAATAAATAATTAACAAAGAATTAATCTAATTACTTTCTCAAAATAGCTGTTATACTTTGTCTAAAAACTTTGCTCTAAGCCCTTTCTTTTTTTGACATTCTTTATAATTTCCTACAATATGATCACTACAATTTGTCTCTCATATTGAGCGCAACAATTAAATATTGCAGCTTGATTGATTTAACAGAGTAAATACAAATAAATAACCACAAAAAAATAATTAGTAGATCAAGATGTGATTGTTTTTCATTAAGAAAAATAATTAACATGAAAGGAGATGGCGGCATTGTTTGATTAAACTGCTCAACAAAGAAATAATTAGCAGTTGGTGCAATGCATGACTATGTAATTTAATAAAAATAAAAAAAAATAAAACTATGCTTGATAATATTATTTTACAAAAAAACAATCAATGACCTATGTTATTATGTTCATGTTTTCGACAGTTCCTGAATCTATGATACCCATTCCCAAATGTATGATTTATTTTTGTGTATTTTCATTCTTATGCAACTTAATGTGTATACAGTGCACAACATTTTTTTGTTTCTCGATCCTTTAAATGAACAGAATTGTTCAGAATATCAGTGATACTAATACTATAATGTACTTTATTAGAAGTAGATGTGCATGGAACCGCCCCTATAGTAATCTACTTTGAGCAGGGTCCTCCTTACCTGTTCTTTTACATACTATTTTGTTGTAATTGTTGCATTTACAATGAAAAACTAACTATAAGCAGTTGTAGATGAAAGTGTCATTTTGCCAAGTAGGTGCCTGTTGAACAAAAAAAGCAGTACAGAGACAAGCTAATGCAAATGTACACTATATGGACAAAAGTATTGGGACAGCTGACCATTAAACCAAAAGGAACTTTCATGACATCACATATATATGACATATATAATACATTAATACCAAACTCGCAATCTCCGTTCTAGTTCAGCCCAAAGTTGTTGGATGGGCTTGAGGTCAGGGCATTGTGCGGGTTAGTCAAGTTGTTCCACATCAAACTCATCCAACCATGTCTTTATGGACACTGTGCACTGGGGCGCAGTCATGCTGGAATAGAAAAGGGCCTTCCTGAAACGGTTCCCACAAAGTTGGAAGCATAGCATTGTCAAAAACATCTTGGTATGCTAAAGGGGATATACCAAGACACTTTGGACAATGCTATGCTTCCAAATTAGTGGGAACCGTTTCGGGAAGGCACTTTTCTATTTCAGAAATTTTCACAGAAAAAAGTGACTTCAGTAGTGTATATTATTGTATTTGAAATATTTCAAGTGAATTTCCATCAGTAAAAATATAAACGTGCAAAATACGGTTCCTAACTACACTGGCTGGTTCTATCACATTATTTCACTGTCTGGAAAACGCTATATGCTTAAAACATGGCTTATGAACTTTGCGTGTGAATTTTGTCATCTATGGTGATTGATAAATCTGTTGGATGTGATTAACACGTGTTGTATACAATATTGACTAATCAAGTCATATCCACCAGGTACAAGTGTTGACGAGATTTTACTCAACGACTACAAAGAGCTTTTTGATGGGGATATAAAAGTGGCTATTAGTACCATTTACATGATGTTAGAGGTAAGTAGCTATTGTGTCTCCCAGGTTTGGCATTCTGTAAAAGGGTTTAATATTGAATACGAGAGATCGCACAGGTACTATGTGCACTGGCAACATTTAGATTGCTTATGAACATTCAATTTAGTTTATGTGTCGGAGCAGCACGGAAGCACGAGGACCCAAAAACAGAAGTGGAGAGGAGATGTTGAGTTTTCTTGTCCTCAATTATCCCTGATAGTCAGAAAATGATCCAGGCAATAGGGTTAAGGTCACACTGGTTCACATGGCACTAGAGTTACATCTGCATTCCATCACTGTTTACAGAAGACAGAACACAGGTTCTGCCATAGTAACATAGTTCATAAGGTTGGAAAAAAGACCAAAGTCCATCAAGTTCAACCTATATACATATTGTGTCCCTACTGTGTTGATCCAGAGGAAGGCAAAAAACCCTTATGAAGCAGATGCCAATTGCCCCATACCAGGGGGAAAATTCCTTCCTGACTCCAAATATGGCAATCAGAATAAATCCCTGGATCAACGTTCTGTCCCTATTAATCTAATATCCATAACTTGTAATATTATTGCTTTCAAGAAACACGTCCAGGCTCCTTTTAAACTCTTTTATTGAGTTTCCCATTACCACTTCCTCTGGCAGAGAGTTCCATAGTCTCACCGCTCTTACTGTAAAGAACCCCCGTCTGTGCTGGTGTAGAAACCTTCTTTCCTCCAGCCGTAGAGGATGTCCCCTTGTTATAGATACAGTCCTGGGTATAAATAGGTCCTGGGAGTGATCTCTGTACTGCCCCCTTATATATTTATACATAGTTATTAAGTCCCCCTAAGCCGTCTTTTTTCCAAACTAAATAACCCTAATTCTGATAATCTTTCTGGGTACTGTAGTCCTCCCATTCCCCTTATTACTCTGGTTGCCCGTCTTTGAACCCTCTCCAGCTCCACTATATCTTCTTGTACACTGGTGCCCAGTACTGTACACAGTATTCCATGTGTGGTCTGACTAGAGACTTGTACAGTGGTAGAATTATTTCCTTGTCGTGAGCATCTATGCCCCTTTTGATGCACCCCATGAAGCACTGCTTGTATGGAAGTACATTTTATCTCAACAGACACAAAGTTTAATGCATATGATAGCTGAGATTTAAATTAAATGAGAATGAAATTTACATTTCCATGGTTCCCCCTTGCAAAAGCATGTAGAAATCCTCATAAGCCTTTCTTTTGTTTTTCATAAAAAACACAATTGACACCATAAGGGTAACATAACATCCTCCCCACGGTGTAATCTTGATAAGAGCATGATCCCATTAGCAAACAATGACCAAACAGCATGGAGCCATAGTCTGGCCACTATAGCCAGTAATACCTGCACAACACTGATTTTGAGGTGTTCCTGGGGGAGCAGCAGCCATCCCATGATACAGATCGATAGCTCACCAGTAGAGTACCAGGGTGTCTCAGTTCAAACAGTGCCCTGATCAGAGGGCGGGTCTTTGAGGGATGGAAAGTTACCCAGACATGGTCTGAAATGTAGCCAGACCAGAGTTCCATGGCCAGGGCTACGGAACTCCGACCTTCAGATGACGAGGAAAAAACAGGGTTCCCAAAAACCACGGGAAAACCACCCCAACCTATCCAACATATCTCCAAAAGGGCGCTTGGGTAGAGCAACAGGCAACTGTAGCGACCGTTCAGAGGGTATTACCGAAGGGACCAGCCGCCAATTAGTTCCAGTATATACGGTCAAGCGAAAGAGCAGGAAGAACAGGAAAAAGGGGCAAGAAAACAAGGAATGTATGGGACACAGTATCATGATATCTTGCTAAAGTTACATAAAAAAAACCACTATAAATATATAGGAATCCACACGAAGTTGTCTTTGAAGCCCTATATCTGTGGCAGTGCTGATACTGGATCTGCCTCATACAGCACTCCCTAATCCTCACTAATCCACTGGCCATCCAGTGAGCCTCAGTAGTGATGGCGTACTGAGGAGGTGTCCCTTTACCCGGTCGGAGCACTCTTCATCAGGCATTAACTAATAAGGCACCATTGCATTTCCTGATAGCTTGCTGCATTAGCAGGGTGACCCAGTCCCTCGCCTCGATTCCCAGTAACCCAGTAACCTACACTGTTGCTCGAACACTTACTTAAATGCCCCAAACCGTGTCACTCTAAGGGTCCCATTCAGGCTGCGGAGCTGCTCATCTCTAGTTTCTTTGACTTGCCTCAGTTCCCATGTTTTGCTTTAATCCATTCCTGGATTTCCATATGCTCTGTTCAGTGCTTCTGATTCCTTCATTCCGGTTCTGCTCTTTGCTTCAGCTCCTGTTTCCTTTATAAGGTGTGCCCCACCCGTTATATTTGTCTCAGTCTGCAGTCTAAAGGTATGTCTCTCTGATATGTGTTTAGATTCCATGTTTAGTTTGTTTAGTACCTCTGTAGGCAGGGTTTAGCATTAGGATCCACCTAATATTGGAGTACTTTGGCCTAGTGGTGGGCTAAGCATAATATGGCCATATGATATGACGGAATCTCCAATTGTTATCACATAGTCCTAGGCTAGTTCCTGTATTCATGTTTGTCTGTCTCTTATGTACCTTTGCCCTCCTTTCCCCGAATCATCTGAGGATTTCGGTCCCTCTCTCCTCTCCCCATGTCCCAGTTAAGATGTCCTATCCTTGCTTAAAGGAGAAATGTCCGAGGATTCTGGCTGTATGTCTTGTCTGGTTATGTTCCTTGCTCTGTCCTCCTTGCTTGCTATGTTTTTCCTGTTGATACTGTGCTTAGCTTCCGTACTCCCAACTTGCAGCATCTTGCCCATTTCTATGTTCCGTTATGTTTCATGCCTGTTCCAGGGTATCTGCTGGACATATCCAAGTTTTGTTCGGATTTCCACATCCAGCCAAGTTTAGTTCTGCTTTGTTCTGGACTGCTGCTATGTCAGGGCCCTGGATTGTCGCTGCACTATCCTAGGTGCCCAACCCCCAGGAGAGTGCAGTCGCCCTGCACCAGGCCCTGTCCTACTCCACTACTGCGCTAATACTCCTGTGTTCCTGGAGAACCCCGACAGTCACCTTTTCTGGTTGGTGTAGCGACGAGGGAACTCTGTCATCCTTAGCTGGGTAGCCTTGCTGATGATCCAAGCATAATTTCTTGGGGAGGATCGGGGGGCCAGCTGAACATCTGAACTCTCTGAACCTGCTGATGACACACTGCTAGCATGAACTCCCTCCATTAACTAACTAATTAAGCCTGCTTTAGATTTGTTGCTAGCACGTTGTTCCTGAGACTCCAGCAGGTCCTTGAGTGTACTCCGCTTAAGACGGTCGTACCTCTGCCCCATCCGCTGTTGGTAGGGCACCAAATGTGAAGGAAACACTAGCAGAAGCTGCTCCTTTCAACAGGTCCCTGGAAACCCACTTTTTTCAAGAAGCATACAACCTTTCTTCCCAACACTCTCAGCCATCATCTTAATCAAGCCATCTGAACGATCAACTAGTAGATTATCCGGACTCTATCAACTCATCTCCATACAAGCAGTCTTCTCCTATTGTTTCATTTTCCCCTCTTCCACAGACTAAATTGTAAGCTCTGTAAGCTCACAAGAGCAGGGCCCTCTTTTGCTTTTGTACCAGTTTGTTATTGTGTTTGTTATCCCACTGATTGTAACAGCAGTACAGAATCTGCTGGTGCTATATATATATTATATATGTAATGTAATGTAATGCAGGACCAGCTTAGGTATTCACTGACATCATTTTCCTGGGAATGGTCATTTAATATTTGATTCAGAAGGTCAAACCCACAACTCTCCTTCCATCTCACCGTTTGGTACATTTAAACTTCCATACATTAAACACATACCTTCCTGAAGGGGAAGGCATTCTGTTATTTGCTCCTCTTCCTCGGTAAGGAAGATCATCTGCCAGGAATGTCTCCTAGGCTTGGCCTTCACACCAAATCCCTGAGGGTGACTAAGACAGAATATTAGTTATCAGGAATATATAAACTGAGTTTTGTATAGAAACCAAGTTTAAAATGCACAAGCTTACAATGAACAAAGTGAAACAACTCTAGACCAGGATCGATCGAAAAAAGAGCAAATCAATTTTAACACATTTGGTTTTGTGAAAGGTTTCCTGTCTTGGCAGCCTTCATTTTTTTTGTACATAATTATTAATTTTAAGGGTTATTAACACATCCTCCAATAGAAAATTTAAAGTGAACCAGAAAAAAATAACAAACACAGTAGCAAGCTGTGTAAAACAATATATACCGCTCCAAATACAGGGGGGCAGGCTAAGCTGACTTAGGATCTGGCGTCCAAGCCAAAAACAATACAAAAGAAAGATATGGAGGAAAAGATCCAAAGTTGTGGGGAATAAGACCGCCAAACAGAACATAGTCCAGACAACACCACCAGAATCCGGATACTAAAAGGACTTCATTAGTTGCAATAGACAGGGGGAACAAACAGCAGGGAGTAGAAAACTGGCCCAACGCATTTCAAGCCTTATGGCTCTTAATTGTAGGCTGTGTCTATCGCAACTAATAAATTCTTTTTCGTATATATGGGTTCTGGTGGCGTTGTTTGGACTACGTTCTGTTTGGCGTCTCAATCCCCACATCATTTTCACCATGTCTTCGTTTTGTTACACATTCCAATCAATACAGAGTTCACGAGAAGTGATTATAATCCAAAAAAAAAATAAAATAAAATGCATGGTTTTCTTACCTGTATTGTTCTCTTCTCTTATAATACATATGTTACAGGCTTATATTGTCATTTCTCGTAATGTTGATGTGGTATGCCATAAAGAAATGTCTTGCTTTGTTTCTTTGGCACGATATATACTTTAATAGGAATGTGCTATCGATCATTTCAACAAAAATAATACACATTGGAACAACACAAACAGTTTTGCTCTAACTCTATCACCCCTACAGTGTTACCCTTTTTATACGAGGGACATTCTAAAAGTTTCCGCACTTTTATATTTTCGTTGGAGTAATAATTGGTTGTGTCTTAGCGTGTCATGTGACTAGTGCTGTCTGGCAAGATGGCGGCCCTTGCAGCTTAGTATAAGAGTTTTCAGCCTGGGGTTTATATTTATAGAGGAACAGCTTTCTGTTATACACTTTTTGTGGACAGAAGGTTTGACGGGAGTACAAATTAATCATCGCATGTGTGCTCAGTATGGGGATAAAGTTCTCTCTCGTAGAGTCGTCTATGAGTGGATGCAGACCGCTCCAGACGTCCAGCTACAGAAAAATAAAAGTTGAAGAGGTTGCAGGAAAGCTGAATGTGAGTGTTGGATCTGCCTATGCTCTGATTCATGACAGCCTTAAGTTAAGTAAAATGTGTGCTAGGTGGGTCCATAAGCTGCTGACAGGGAGCATAAGCGCATGTGCTTAGACTTTGTTCCCAACACATGGCCTGTTATCGAGAAGAAGGTGATGATTACATCACAAAAGACTATGTAGAAAAGTGATGTAATTTGTTTTTTTATGTAATCTGTTTTGAAATAAATAGAGTTTACAAAAAGTGTAGAATCTTTTTGAACGTCCCTCGTATATTGTCACGCTGTGTGTACATTTCTTTGGCTTCTTAGTGAGAATAAACACAAAGTAACATACCTCCCAGTGTGGATCTGAAGCAGACAGTGTATTAGGCAGGCAGTAAAGCTGGGGCTAGAGTTGTAGGTGGTGAAGATGTCATCCCAACGGGAACAGAGAAGTTGTAGGACCTTCAGCAGGCTGAGGAGCTCTGATGCTGTGTGCCTAGGCCTGGAAAGGCAGTACAGGATGCTGCGATTCAGGTAGCCGTACAGCATGCTGAAGAGGCTGTCCCTGTTACAAGGAGCGGCTGTATGTGTCACCTTTCAACATACAAGAGCACAGACATAGTGAGACTGAATGTGGAGTACGTAAAATCGGTATTATTTATCTTTCATATGTGTTGTTCATCGCTGTATTTGTGCTGTGTTTCTTCAAGTCCATATATAACACTGCATACACACTGCGTCCCTTCCTACCTTCGGTAAAGTAGCTTTAAAATGTAAAGGGAAAATCTCAGCAGGTTTAAAATATTGCAAACCCATTGCAAATGAAATGTTTAAATTAAAAAATACAAGGAACTGTAAAGAATGTTCCACCCCCCTGCAGGATATCATTTTTCACGTGTACATACTTCCAATGACTATGCTCCGTACTAGGTTCTGTGTTAGTGGGGGGGGGGTAGCAGACCCCGGCAACAAAAACAAGCCTTTTTTTTTTTTTTTGCTTAATCCTACAAAAATATTTATTTCAAAAATAGGATAAGAGGGAGGCAGGAATTAAATGTGTTTAACAGCAGTGATCCCACACTGTATAATGGTAGTTCTTTGGATAGAGGGCACTAGCAATTCATATGACTCATACTACAAGAGTTGTCTTACAGCTGTGATTTGCTTGACGAAGAATATCAGAATCTCACAGGGATCAGCGATAAAGACCCCCCAGTGCATCTTCTCTAGAAGTTTTTGGCTGAAATACGAAAGGTTTGCAATGGCTGGGCCGGAAGGGAAATCACTTGTACCTGTGTCTCAAAATATAATGTAATAAAGAGAAAGATATTGTTAACAAAAGAGATCAAACTAACAATTGTGGCGCTTGTTACATAAAAGCAGAGTGAGCAAATTATAAGCATTCTTTCCTTTCCTTCATTTCTCTACAAGTTACAAAATAATTGACACATATTTAAATAGATACACAATAATCAGCCAACTAGGAAAATGTGATCAGGTGCATGCTGGATGATGCCTTCTCCCCAAATATACAACATATACATTAAAAATAAAAATGAAATGCCTTTTATGTGGGACAAAAGCCTGCAGCGACTGTGATCACTTCCGCAGGGGCCCTGCTGCTTACCTGTGCATTGCTCACACACACTGTGCGACCAATATCTCTTGTACCGCCCAGGGGAAGTGGGAACCCAGCGGAGTCACATGACTTTACGTCACATGATTCCCGTTCCTGCTTCCCCTGGGCAGAACAAGACAAAAGTAACGTGAGCGGGGTGGGGGAGGGTGTATGAATGAGTATGCGCAGGGGAGTGCTGGCAGCCTACGGCCTGGGGAGCAAGTCTAGTCAAGTGGCCCATTGCGCCACCGAATCAGCCCAACATCCATGCCCATCTTTTCCTGATTTTCTATAGCATATTGATGTAATGTGGGTTTGGGAGTAAATCAGTACACTAAAAAAGTTATCATGCATGGGATGCCCGGAGCCACAATTTAGTGCCACTAATCCTTTTTAATAAGATATACAGATTGAAATAGAGAAACAGAAAACCTTTACTTTTCCTCTCACTGATTCCTGGGCCTAGAAAGTTTTGTCCTCTGAAAGTTTATACCTACAGTAAGTAAAGTGCCAGGAAACAGATGACCAAATACACACCAGGACAAGCTTTGCCACACCAACACCGAAGCACACACCAGGACACTCTCTGCCACACAACATAGTAATCATTTTTATGGTCGTTGGTTTCTTTTTAGACAGATCTCCCATATAAGACCACATAGACATTTTTTAAAGATAATATATATGCTTTAATTCTATTACCACCAGTGACTACTAGGGCTGCAACAACTAATCGATAAAATCGATAATAATCAATAATGAAAATCGTTGCCAATGAATTTCATTATCGATTAGTTG
>VKOC01036688.1:0-10447 GCA_009364415.1 Spea multiplicata | reverse complement strand
ATCTAAAAATGTTTGCAGTAGCAAATGTTTTGATTCCATTCTGTGTAATGTATTTCATTTATTAGGGCCTTTTAACACTTTTGCTTTCTGGTATTTTTATACAAATAATATGATAAAAAGAAAGTTATTTGTTTGGTAAATAGTGTGACTCGGGTGTGTATTAGGGGTGCGTGTGGGTAAAGGAGCTCGACCGCGAGATAAACTAAATGGGGCTGCTCTCCAAATGTTTCCAGGGCTGCTTTTCAGTCCCAGTCCAGCCTTGCATTTGCATTCATAATTGTGAATTTGAGAGGAATCACCCAAGAAAGAAAAATCAAAATGTTGCACAAAAGCCCAGAGTAACCTGACCATTGTTACAGAAAATGGTTGAAAAGATGACCTGTACAACTCAAGACCACGATCTTGCGGTCTTCCTTCCTTCCTGCGGTCTGGAGTCACACGGGGCGAGGGTGCTGTGGGCGATGTTGAGATTTAAGACGCACAAAGGTACAAATCGTACAACCCCCTACCTTAAAGAGACCTGCAAGAGATGGTAATCTGGTCAGCCAACTGACAATAACTGCCGCTATATCCGATTAAGCTTTCAGGGCACGATGCTACCATTTAAGCAGACTTGGCAGTTGCTTAGGATCCCTACTAGGGGTCCATAAAGCTATTACACAAATTTCGTATTAATTGATATCGCTGTAATGTATGTGGTCATAGATTTAATGTTTTAGAATTTTTGGAGAATATTTTTTCCATTACATTAAAAAAATGGAGCCTTTGCATTGCTTGTGTAATAAATTCACGAAAAAAAAAAAAAAAGAAAGTAAATGCAACATTTTGTTTAATCTGCCATGGACTTTTTCATCCAGAAAAGGTACTTTCTTAGAGTGGTACTTTTTTATTGGCGCTGATTGTCACGCATGCCTTGCTGGTGATAGTAGGCATAGGAGTCTGACGGCTGTGATGGTAGCCGCCCCTGCTGGGGTCTGCCGTCAGCCTGTGGGCACACACATCATTTCCCTCTCCGATTCTTCCACAGACACCGTGGTGCGCCCAGAAATGTGTGCTATCTACTGTTTATATACAGTAATTATGGTGTTTTCCAGATGGATCATGGAATTGAGCACAGCAAGCATTCACTCTCTGCCAGTAACTCTATTTAGGTTGAAACGTGCAGTTTTGAGGTGCGTGAGAATCAGATTTTTTCATAACTTCCCTCCCTGATCTGGCTTTACAAAGAGAGCCCTAGGATTCCAGTATAGTAGGGCAGCCCCTGCCAAGTCTATGGGCTCTGCCGACCGGCGTACACTATGGGTATTTAGGGGGTATTTAGAATGAATTGGGCTGGTGCTGTTGCTATAGTATCAGATCCGTGATCTTGTATGGACCTCTAAAAGTCCTTGTGGGTTTTTTTTACAGTACTTTTTCCTCTCTTTGATGATTAGAAGCATAATTGTGGTTCCTGATTGTCTATCCCATATTTCCTAATGATGTCGGGTTGATAACCCTCCCATTTACAAACCACTACGTTGTTTCTGAATTTTATACCTCTTAGGCGTACCTTTTTAATGGCAAAGTTTTTCTTTTCTCCTTTTTTTAGACCTTTCTTCTGATATTACTGGGGTTTTTGTGTGCGTTTATATCTTTATGAAACTTTATGACGCACGGGGTGATATATTCTAGAAATCCCTTACTGTATCAAAATCCATGGCCGGACTGGGGATGGCTAAGTAGCCGTGGCACTTTAAGGCCAGAGGCCACCACATTTGTGCGTTTGTATACCCTCGCAGTGTATAGCTGTGTGTGTATCCAACTGGCGGCAGCATAACACAGAACAGAGCCACTGGAATATGGCAGACGGCCAGTGCAGACCTATATATTTATATATATTTATATATATTTATACGTAAAAATCTTGCGTTCTGTCACAAGGAGTATTTGGAGATGTGGATGTTCTGAAGACACTCTGTGAACTAATTGGAGCTGTCACCCTAGTTCTTCGCTCTGCATACAGGGCAGAGGAAAGAAGAGTTATTGTATTTGGCAGAAGCGCCTAAGGGAAGACCAAGCGTCCTACATTAAGTGTACATAAATCCTAAAATGACCTGCATACAATGTTTTTTTGTTTGCAAAGTTTCTTTTTTATTGCATATCAATTAACCACAAAAAAAAATAAAAATCTGTATTTTCAACAGTGTAATATTATGGATGCTGCAAATCCTATTTTGAATGCTTGTGATTCTTTTTTATTCTACATTTATTAGCTAAGATGGGTGCCCCTCTGGCAATTAGTGCCCCTAGAGGCTAAAAACTGCATAGCTCAGCAGCATCTGAGTCTTATGCAAATGAGCTGCATGAATATTAAATATATTGTGTGATACATTGTTATTATTTTTAGTATTCCTATATGCCATCGCAATACAACTATACCCAGTCTTGGATTGGGATGTACCGTTCTTGGTGACAACTTGATGAGCAAGCCGTGCATGAGTTTTTCTTATGAAGCGGACCTTCTCGTTCATTCATCAGCAATGGGCATGAATGATTCTGTCCTTGTGTAATCATTGCTGGACACCATTGGGTTTGTCTCTTTCTTTTCCTAGTGTCGTGTTCCACCCACTCAAGTCTGGTTCAGCAACAATATGTGGAGAGCTAAGTGTTCTATCACTAAAAATAAACTTTTTGAGATTGTCTGGTAACCATGGAAATGCGGTATTTCTATGAATCTCCATTATGGTAGCAAATGCAGGTGTGCGGGGTGGTATTATTTTGTCCTAATTGGGGCAAGCCCTAGAATTCACCGCTACACCGGACAGATTTGTTTTTCCAAACAGTAAAGAGGTTTGGCGATGGAATCCGGTTTGGGTTCTGCATAAATGCATATAGCAGGGTGAATTAGGAAACTGTACTTAAGCAACTAAATAGTATGAAAGGACATAAATATTGTTGATTATGGTGTTTTGTGGGTTTTTTGTCAATATTTTTTTTTGTTTGTTAGATCAGAATTCCAATTTTTTTCATATTTCATAGAATGCATTTAGAGTGGATTTGGCTCATAAGTGAACCATACGGCTATCACTTTGCTACTTGCAGGACACGATTTATCTACGGCGTGTCAGTTCTGATGAAGGCATAGGCACCAGCGCAGTTCATTGTGCTGTGATACCGCACCTACAGAAAGCAAGCTTGGTTGCTATGCGCAGTTCTTATATCGCCATGGCAACAACAACCTGTCGAAATGAACGGCTGCTGGGTTTTTTTTTTGTTTTTTTTTTTGTTTTTTGTGTGAGACGCGCGCAGGTCCCGAAAATAGTCAGGATCGGAGTCAAATAGGAACACTGGAGCATATTTATAACAAGCGGTTCTGGGGCAAAGGGCTAAACCTGGAACAGTCAGCAGGGAAATTCCACTGGTTTCCATGGTGACCGCACCACGTTTTAGAACTTTACTGCAGGCCCACAGATTCTGACTGCAGGTAATAACTCATTGGCCCACCCAAGCAAATATCCTATTAACTCCTTATTTCTCCCCAAACCTCTTGGCGATAAACGCACATTTGTAACTTCGGCAAAAACTGTAACGCGCCCCTTCCATGTAGTCTTATGTGTGGTCATAGCAGGGAATCTAGAGCAAGATGCACCAAATTCTTAAAGAAGTGTTTAAGAATCGTCCCCAACTGGCTCACTTTGGGCGAGGGGTGGGGATCATGGGCATAAGAAATGTCTATAGACACACATGAAGACCAGACGCTGAAGAGGGCTGGGGTATTGCTCCCTGGTTTATGGTCCTACCTGGGAACTTCCCAGCGCAGGCTACCCTCAGTCCTCCCCATTTGTGGTGGGCGTGGCTTTGTGAAGGGGCAGGGCTAGCTCCAGTTCAGTGGGTGGGGATTGGGTGGAGAAGCGGGCACGGTCAAACAGCGCTCCCCTGGGGAAATGACCCAAAGAAGCAGGGCTTCACCCGGAGACTCCCAGTCAGACGCGGAGAGGTCCCCGGTATCCCCATTGATTGCTTTAGGCAGCCTATGTGAGGGTTGGGGAGGAAAAGGCAGAGATATTCAGGACCGGACATTGATGACAAAACACTGCCTGCATCCCCGTGACGCATCTCACATCCCATGCTGTTAACGCTTATAGTAAATATCTCCAAAGCGTTTACACCAGGCATCCTCAAACTCGGCCCTCCAGCTGCTGCAGGACTACATGTCCCATACTCCTCAGCAAGCCCCTTAGCTGAAGGAGCATTATGGGAGATGTAGTCCTGCAGCAGCTGGAGGGCCGAGTTTGAGGATGCCTGGTTTACACGTTTACAAAAAGTACAAGCGCTAGATCGACGTGATTAATGAAAATTAAAACCTGTGAAGAGAGAGGTTTCACCTTTTTTTAATAACGTTCTGCATAAAATGTTAACGCTACACCTGAGCCATTAATGTCCACTGGCAGTAAATAAGTGAATTTACACAGCAGCGTTGTAATAAGCCTTATTGCATCATCACCCGCAGAAGCCGCCCTTACCCCGTCGGGAGTTCAGAAGGACGGATTAGTGCAGTTCCCTGAACTGCCGCCAGACCGCATCGGGACTGATTGTCCTCAGGCCGTCGCAGGGAGGGCGCGCTGGGGCTCGGGGGACATGCAGCTGATGCAATTATTGACTCAATGCTCGGGAGAAAACGCCAACGAACTTTCAGAATGAACGGCAATCGGCAACAATTCTTCCATCGGTTCTAGATCCCGCGGACCGTCAAACACAACAAGAACGTTGAGCATCTCCATGGAACTGCAAGGGTTAATCTTATTTACTTGGCGCTGGTGTATGGGTATTGTATAATTAAAATAAAACAAAAAAAGAAAAACCAGCATTTTTATATTCAGACATATTATTATTTATTCTTATTTAGAGGTACATATTCAGAGTCGCCCAAAAGCATAAGGCGAGAGAGAGAGAGAGAGAGAGAGAGAGCAACGCAAGGAGCTCAAACCCCATTGTGTGTAGGAGATCATTATGGGGAGACCTCAGATCCCCATCGCCTTGGCCTATTGCCCTAGGCAGTCACCTCAGGTGACTAACGGTTAATCTGGCGGTGCTTTTACTTTAATGGGTTATCCATCATTAAAAAAAAAGGCCAAGGGCGAGGTAAGGAACCGCTTGACTAAACGGCATAGCGGCAAAAGTTTCTATTTCCAAAACCGGATGACGACTAATACTCCGTGGTCACTTTAGGCAGAGCTGCGTATTGGTTAGGACCTCCAGTAGGTCCCCTGTTGGAATATGTATCGCTTTGTCTCTGTCATCCTATGACACTATATAAATAGTGGTGATGGTGGTGATGATGATGATGATGTCATAGCACCAAAGGGTTCCAAAGATCTGTATAATGTGTGTGTAAAGTCACACTTATTCATTGAGGTTTTACATAAAGCACCTGCAATGATCCGTTTTCTGTTAAAGTGCTATAATTCTAATTAAACATGAACATACCGGAACGCTTCAAAGAACTGATGATTCTCGCTTATGAATCATTGCTCCAGTCTGGCAAGGCCCTTACCGGGATCCTTGAATTTTGTTTCGTTTGAAACATTGTATTTGGTTATTTTTTTTATTTGGTTATTTTGTAAACACTAACAAAAAAAAAGTAATATTTCCAAAATCTGCACTTAAATAAATCCCACTTGTTTCCTTATAAACATTCTAATATACAATACGGTTGTATGCCTAGATAATAAATTCTCCAGCTACTTCCTGGAACATTTCTCCAGTTTCGGCCTTTCCTTCCTTGATGGAAATTTATTATTTTGCGTCCCAGCTGTGGGGAACCGGGCAAAGGTAACGCCTCCTGCTAAGATGTGCCCATTTAAGCGGACGCCGATCCGTTCTCGTCACTCGCCGATCCCGTTAAGATGAGTCAGTCTCCTGCGCGTTTCGTCTCCTGCGCGTTTCGTCTCCTGCGCGTTTCGCCTCCTGCGCGTTTCGTCTCCTGCGCGTTTCGTCTCCCGGGCGTTTCGTCTCCTGCGCGTTTCGTGCTGCCCGGGCGTTTCGTCTCCCGCGCGTTCGTCTCCCGCAACGTTCTTCTCCCGCACGCTTCGTCTCCCGGGCGTTTCGTCTCCTGCGCGTTTCGCCTCCTGCGCGTTTCGTCTAACCTTTCTTTTCGATGACGCTGTCTGGTGTCAGATTGCTGGGGCAAAGTGTAGGCTGTGTCTCAATCCACATACCAGAAACTGAGAAACCGATGCCCAAAGTCCATTGTACAGCACAGGTTTTTAACGCTTTATGTCCCGCTAAACATACGGTCCACAAGGATAGGTTTGGATCGCCGGTGAATCACTCCATTGTCAGTAAGGCTTGGGTCTCTACCTTTTCTGGGGGGGGGATACTGGCCATTGCTTCCAAAGTAGCGGTGTTATCCTGGGCAACAAGCTACATAATTGCAAGGTAGCTGCCCTATTTGGGTCCTATTTAATGGACTCTAGTCCCCAAGCAGCAGAGTTACAATGTAGGTCACAGACCATAAAATAAGACCATAACGTCCAACCTGCGACCAGATAATCGGGTGAATTAACAAGAGAACAAGGAGATGTCGCTGCATCGCTGACGATCCCCCTGCCGTGTGTTATTACAGACTCCTAATATCACTTTCTGATGTAATAATAATAATAACCAACCCCAAACCCTCTGTCTACCGACACAGCAGGAGGCTGAAGACACTTACTTTCCTTAGGCGTAGGTAGGAGGGAGAGGATCACAGCGATAGACCCTAAATTTGTCATCTGTAAGAGCTAATTCTTAAAATAATGGCCCGCACCCATTGAAAAAATGTAATTATTCCAAGGGACACTACATCGCCCCCGAACAATGAATGTTACACGAAAGTGCTTTTAAAATAAAACTAAAATATAATCTGTGGCAGAAAAAGCGCTCCCATTAAACTCCAATGTGAGCGCGTCCGCGCATGCATACAGTGATCTCATTGGATCCCCATCCGGGGCATTCAGTGCCGGTGCTGACTGGCAGTAAGTATATCACAGGCAAAGAGATATGATTGGCTGAGCACGTCTACTACACGGCAACTAGCCGAGTGAAAGGGGAAAATGCATATACAAATCAATAAATAATATGATTGTACGATAAAATGATGTTTTTTAAAATGATGGAATGTGTGTTTATTCCAGAATCTTGTATATTTGGCTATTTTTAAGTTTGCATTACCTGAACAGGAAAAAATAATTGTTTCCATTAGTAACGGCTCACTGCATTCTCAACGATGGCCCCTATCACCCCCGTTCAGCTGGTGAAAGAAGTCACAATGGGTTTTTGTTTTCCTCCTGAGTTGACTCCCAAGATGGGATTTTTAGGTGCCAATTGCTTTGGAATCATGGTATTCCATACCTTACCACTAGGTGGCAGAAGTGTTTCCTGAAATACTTAATGCCCTGGCCCTGAGTTTGAGCGCAGTCTCCATTTCCTGCAAGGAGCTATTTTTTTTTTTTAACTTTGACACACTCCATGTTGGCCTCTGACTCACACAGGGCCTATTCATTTAAAAAAAAATAAAAAAAAGGCGCATGTACTTGTTTTAAACCCGTCTTTTTTTGGCTTCTTTAATTTTTTTTCAAAAAATATTTTTTTATAAAAAGTTCGTCATTCTCCAGCACAAATTAGAAAGATGCACCATTTGCCCCAGGAAGGCGAGCTCAGAAAAAGTCGTGCCATTTTGGCTAGTGTATCTAAGCGTCAGATCATGAGTCTGGAGAGCTGCCCCCCCCCCAGCAAACCAATGGAAATGGGGCTTATGCTTTAAATAAATAGACTTTTCATCCATCCTGTTTAAATGTGTATATTCTGTAACGCATGTATGTTGCATGTACCATCTGGCACACATATCCAGTAGCGTGTGATTTAATTACATTTAAACCAGGTTTCCAGCACGCTTTCTAATGTACTGTAGGTACAATGGCCGCTTCATCACCGCTGATCCCTGATCATTTGGGGACCGGCAAATGCACCTTAATAAAAAAGACTGGATATTTAAATCAATTTATTTATTATCCAGGACAATATCCACAATGCCATTTTTCCATATTTCACTGTAAATCCTGGTTTAAATGAAAATAGCGTTATTTTACGCCAACTAGCAGTCTTGGCGGAAGGCAAAGTATAAAATATACGACATCACGTAATATGCTATAGACTACAAACCTGATGCATTGGAAATATGCCTATATACCGAAGTATGGATGTGTTTATTTGGCCCTATATATATATATATATATTATATATATATAAAGAATCCATCATTAGTGTACCATGCCCGTCTATAATAATACTATCTATATAATGCCGCTCTATATAATACGTATATATAATGCCGTCTAATAATGCCCCCGTCTATATAATTAGTATATATTAAATGCGTCTATATAATACTATATTATAAATGCACGTCTATTAAATACGTATATATAATGCGTCTATATAATACGTATTATTATAATGCGTTCTATATAATACGCTACTATATTAATGCCGTCTATATAATACGTATACATAATGCGTCTATATAATACGTATATTTAATGCGTCTATATAATACGTATACATAATCCGTCTATATAATACGTATATATAATGCGTCTATATAATACGTATATATAATGCGTCTATATAATACGTATATATAATGCGTCTATATAATACGTATAGTACATACTGCGTGTATTATACACCTGGCTGTATTGGACAAAGTGTCCATAACCCGTTCTCAGATCATACTTTTGGTCTAATCAAAATCTGGAAGCAGTTACCATGGTAACAAACTAGAAAAAGTGCAGCATGGTAATTTTGTGCTAGTTCAGTCTGTGCCAGGTTTTTAGATTTTTTTTTTTTGCAACATTGCTGGAAGTCCACCCGGGAAGGATCCCTATCTCCCACCGTGTAGCGCATATAATTATTATTATTATTATTGTGTATTATTTTATGAGAGGTCAGCGCACGGAACGTTTCTTCGTCACCGGCCCACAATGTCGTCTTTATTACTGTTTTTCTGGGAAGGTTTGGTGGGGTAAGAAGGGGTTGTCTGTTCTATGGCTCCCTAGGGGACGCTGAGACATAAATCAGGGCCTGGTTTTCACTTCTGTTTAATACGACGCCCCCCCCCCAGGGGTCCTTCCATTAAAGTCCATGTCCCATCGCATGTATTGCCAACAGGTGGCCCCCCAGCTGTGGTTGATATTCGCATGAACCCCAGGAAGTACTTGGCCGTATTCCAACAGCGTAACTGCTTTTGGTGATGCCTTCCTGATTGGGTAGTCACTATTTTTAGCGATGCCCCCGGCCTTAAAAGTCTATTTAAATGAATGGCGCGTAGTGTAAAGGAACCGTCTAGCCCCCACCTTTTTTGGGACACCAATGGGGGCCGCTTTCCGCACACATGCCCCCGGAGAGGGTGTAACTTTTTGCCGAGCCGCCGCTGGGGCTGACTGCAGGTAAGTATATCACGTGTTGGGAAATAGCTGGGGGTGGGAGAGGGGGGGCAAAAGCAAGGAGGGCATCACAACGATTTAAAGGGACCTCCCAGCTGTCACTTGCATTAAAGAGCCTCTGATGGTTGGGGGGTCCCTTTAACTCCTTTTCTGAACTCCTATTCCTCGGACAACTTGCTGGACAGACAGATCTGCTGAAAATGTAACTTTAAAGGGACAGGGAATGGCTGACACGTGACGTGATCTCATTTTTATGCTTTCATTGGATACAGTATACAGCAACGGAGTGTCTGATACAAACTGTAACCGTTTCACGACCGGTAAACCACTCCCAGCGGAGAGCAGGCGTGACACGCACAAGGGTTGTATTTTTAACCCCTTAATGACAAAGCCCATACATGTACGGGCTCAAAATGCATTGTTTTCAATGGGTTTAGGGACCGCCCATTGTCCCTAAGGGGTTAATAGTGGAACATAGCCAAAATGGCAATAAACAAGACTCTTTATCGTGTCTCTCTTTAACACGCACCGTAAATAACATAAGCTTGCTTTATAAAGATTCATTGGAAGGCTGACCCAAGCGACCACGTCAGTCGATTTGGGTCCTAAGGATTTTTGTTTCTGGAGCATAAGACTACCGCGAGTGGGATAGGAACAGGGCCGACCTTAGGGGTGTGCGACCTGTGCGGCCGCACAGGGCGCCATGGCAACAGGGGCGCCTGCCCGGGACTTAAATTAAAACATCGGGGGGTTTTTGTTGGTTTTTTTTAAACTTTATTTAACATCCTCCATGTTATATAAAGTTAAAACAAACAAACAAAAAAATGTTTTAATTTACGTCCCCGGGCAGGGGCGCCGAGCGCTCGCTCGTGAAGTTTTCAGCAAGCTCCGGCGCCCCTCACTCTCCGTGACTCCGTTGCGGTGCCGGCGTTTCATGCTGAGCACCAAAATATGATGTCATATTCCGGCGCTCAGCTGTGAAG
>VKOC01036664.1:0-10900 GCA_009364415.1 Spea multiplicata | reverse complement strand
TATTCAGACATATTTTAACCCTTTCCCCCATAACACTCTTGTTTTCCTTTTAAGTTCAGTTTTATTTCTTCCTGCTTTTTAACCTGCACATTTCTTTGGGTATACTGTTGTTAAATCAAATTAATGTCAAATTAACATTACTACATTGTTTTCTTAGAAGAAGATACCACAAGAGTTAAAATTAATATGTGCTCCACCCTGGATTGCCACTTACATACATTACCCATCCATGGGCGTATGCACAACAAGGATTCAAAATTTTGATTTCTTTATTTCCAGCAACCTCTGTGAAATATGCAACCAAGACTATCTGCTTTAAATATCCCATTATAATACAATCATACCTGGGAACTCTCCAGGTTTCACCTACAGACTCCGGGGGAAGTGACACTTCTCCTGTTCTCCGGATGGGCACCCGAATCCTTCAGGTCGTGGAAGCGAGGTCCTGACACGCCCCACTCCCTGCCCATTTCTCCCTTAAACGGGGAGGTATCCGGCAACGTCAGCGGGAATACCCAGTTACGTTGGTGGGACTGCCCACCAACGTCTGTGGGAAGGCCCTCTTGTGTTGACCGTTCATTTATGTCAGTTGAACTGCACACGACATCAGCAGGTAGTCCTGGCCACACCCCACAAAGGTATGCTCGGTGTAGCCAGAGCCCAAAAGTCCCTAAATATGTTAATATGTACATAAGGGTTTACCCAACACCCAGATTGGACCCACAGTGGTCTTCTTTAAGAGTGTCAGGTCTCGTCTTGATTCTTCATTTTCTCTTCCATTTCTCTCAGCTGTCCCTTTATCTCTCCATTTTTCTCTAGTTTATCTCCCCTTTTCCTTCCTCTCTCTTCTCTCTTTTTACGTCTCCTTTATACCTCTTCTGACACACTGACACATCAATGCTCACACACATACACATCCATGATCACACATGCACCAACATTTTTTACATTTTTTATACTTGGATGGTTGAATGCAGTACCAGAGTTCTCAGGAGGCCCTGGAGAAACCATCTTGGAAACTTGTTTATTTTTTTAAAGGACGTTGCCATCTTGCAAGAGGCAAAATCTCTCGTAGATCTCTATCTACGCTTATTTAATGCCATGACATGCCAAGTACGTCAATGGTCATTAACTGACTAATTTTGCGTAACGTGGATGGCCCTTAACTAGTCGTTAAGGGGTTAAATGAGAGCTGCATTCTCTTTGATCCTTCCCATTCTCATTATCTATTTCATTTACCGTTATGTCAGCTCTCAACCTTTATCTTTATCGCTCCACTTTTTCTTTAACTCTGTTATCTCTCTTTATCTCTCCCCTTTGATCCCCCTTCTCACCTCACCTCCTCTTTCTATCTCTACCCCTTCTGTTTATCTTTCCCCTTTCTTTGTATCTCTCTTTGTTCTCTTTATTTTCTCCCTTTTCACCTGTCTTTATCTCTTTTCTTTATCTCTTTTTTCTCCCCTTCCCCACTATCATTCTTCTTCTCCTCTTTATTTTCCCCTTTTGTTCCCATCTCTCCTCAATATCATTATCTCTCTTGTTTGTCCCTACATCTCCGCTATTCATTATTATATTTGGCATTTCTGTATACATTTCTGCATATCTCCTCCTCTTTCTATGTCCATTTTCTCTCTACCTCTCCCTTTTTCTCTTTTATTTCTCTTCTTGTTCTTTGATTACATTATGTTTCCATTTATCTTTATCTCTCCCTTTTCTCCCCATTTCTCTCTCATTTTCCCTCATCTCTTATTATCTATCTGCTCCTCTTTATCTCAATCTCTCTTTATCTGTCCTCCATCTCATTATATCTCTCACTTATCCCTATCTCTCACCTATTCATTATTATATTTGGTATCGTTGCATCTTTCCCTTGCCAGGATTCTTAGTTTCCAGGGTGCCACGTACTGCACATGTGAGTGTGAGCCTGGAGTGTCCCTTTAAGAAAGTTAGCCTGCAGACAGTGTTTATTGTTAACATGTATTTTATTACATTGTCCTTACAATACACAAGCCTATCCATTAGAGACTCAAGGCATAAACACCTTAAATGCAATTGCAACTTGCTAATAACCCCGATATATGAAATATTACAAGCTCCTTGTGGATACATCCTTGTAGAATTGACTTTTATGAATCGAGTTATATTCTATTAAAAATATATAGGCAGCTGGGAAGAGAATATAGAACAGAATAATGATTCAAAGGTGTTAAAGTGCATTTGTCGTGAAAAACAACTCTTCACAGAGCAATCTATTTTATATCATGTCAAATAATATTTATATCCAAAGTTTTCACATTATTTTTTATGTTTCACAGCTATATGTTGTTCCTGTGCTGATAGAAATACATTTTATGCCTCTTTTGCTATCCCAAAATGCACTGTATGATGGCAGTATAAATATTTTTATTTTTTGCATCTGAATACATATTTTGGAGTGGAATTATGCCTTTAAATGTTACCGATTGGATGGACAAATGGATGTTCTATTTCATTCAGCATTTTTATAAGTGAAAATTACATTATTAAAAGAAAATATTTTACTAACCATCAACCTAACATACATTGTAACTGCTACACCATTAACAAACAAACCTATGAATGCGGATGCTGTAAAATTTAAACCAGCCATCTGCCAGTATATCCACCTTATTAGCGAGCATTGCTACAGAAATGAAAACTAGCAGAACAGACATAAGCCTATGGAAAAACTAACAAATTCTTTTGTACGGCTTAAGTACTCTTTACAATTGCACCTGCGTACATGGTAAAGGAAAAAAAAACTGTCAAAATTATTATGAAAGATGGAGGTGTATGACTACCCAAGCATATTATCACTTCTAAGCAACTGTTATAGTACAACTGTAATCAAAATACTGATCAAAATACACACATCATATTCACTGGGTAATAATTTAGTGCAATGAATAACCTTTCATAGTAATAAAACATGTAATTAAAATCAGGATATCGTAACAAGGATAGTTTTGTTTAAACAAAAACATTGAAAATGAAAATTAACTTTTTCGCCCTGGCACCTATATTCATGCCTAATATGATTTGTTGTGCAACAATTGCGGGTCCTTAACAGAGCAATTGTTAGCCTTAGACTGCACTGTATCTGACCAGAGTCCTATAAGTGAACTCAATAAATAACTAATTACATCACAAAACACGCATTGAAATTACACAACACAGCCAGGACTGAGGTGACTTGTTTCCATTTTTTAGTTAGAAAATAAAAGTAGCTGCATACCAAGTAGACTTGTGCATTCGCCTTCGGGCGAACATGAAAACAAACACGATGAGTGCGTTTTCGTGTTCGTTCCGAAGACACGAAAGAAGAGAAGAGAGCGGCGGTAAAACGTAGACGAAGACACACACACGAAGAATCTTCATGATCGTCTTCGTCTACTAATCTCTCTTCCACATCTAGCCTACCTTACCTTTGCGGCATCGCAGGAGTTGGCGGAAGCGGAAATCCGCAGGTTCGCCGTCTGGGGTTACAGGGCAGTGCCAGTGAGCCTATTGGTCGCCTGCAGGGACCTCATCTGGCATTAGATCAGATCAACTCCTAACAGCGAACCTGTTAGCAGCGGATTTCCGCTCCTGGAATGCTGCGTTAGATAACAGGAGCAGAAATCCGTAGGTTAAAGGGCCATGCAAGCGGTCCAATAGGCTCACTCGCATGGCCCCTTACCACTGGTTGCAGAACTAAATAAATAGAATGTTGCCATCTATTGGTAAGATACATTGAGTAGCATAATAACTTTGGATTTCAAGCATATGGAACAATTTGAGATTTTCCTAACCTTGGTGACGGAAAATATGGATTTTATTAAAGACAGGAGGCGAATATTATGCATTAAATCTTTCTTTACTACTCATAGCAGCAAGAGTTAACAAAGTAAAGTAAACGTTTTTTTAAAATTAATCAGGTGTGTAACAGGCAACTAGTAACCAATCAGCATGTAGCCTAGGTAATATAACATCTGGAGTCCTCTTTCACTTCCTCTTTCTTTGATGTGATATGATTGAAGTAGGAAAAAACTGTAATCAGAAGAACTGTCATAACATCGAAACTCAGGTAGGTTGCATCTTGAACCTGGAAAAAACTTCTGTTGTCGTCCATTAAACTATAGGAAATAAATAAGGGTTGGGTTAATTGGGTGGGATAATATTCGCCTCCTGTCTTTAATAAAATCCATATTTTCCGTCACCAAGGTTAGGAAAATCTCAAATTTTATGGCAGACAGGAGGCTTCATATTATGCAAGTTTAAAGCTAAGATCTGTAAAATACATTCATTAATTTAAGTATCATATTTCTAAAGAATAGACATAGACACATGAGATTCAGGTCTAAAATAAAAGGTTTTAAATGTTGATTCAGATGACCAATTGGCTGCTTTAAGAATATCCGATAGGGAACCTCCTGCTTGAAGAACTTTGGTAGACATGGCTCCTCTAGTTGAATGGGCGCCAAACTTCTTGGTATCAATACCTGCTAAGTTCATAGTTTGTCTAACCCATCTAGCTAAAGTAGGAGAAGATACAGGTAAGTATGGTTTACAATAGGAAATGAGTAATTGAAAAGATTGGGTTCTAAGATTAATAGTTTTTGATTCATATGTTTTTAAGCAGCGAACTACACACAAGTTATTATGGTGAGGAAATGCAGGGTAAAAAACTGTTTGTAAATTTGTTTTTGTACGTCTAGATATAGAAAAATGAACCCCTTGAGGAGAATAGTGTCTACGGGATATGTCTAGCGCTTTTACGTCAGAAACTCTCTTAAAAGATATGACATAGTAAAACTGTAAGTTTAAATGAAAGTGATTTTAAAGTTAATGAGTCATTATCTCCCCATGAGATGATAAGGTTTAGAAGAACACTAATATCCCAAGTAGATATTTGGGAAGAGGGGGCCTCTTCAAGCGAATTCCTTTCATTAATTTGCAAATTAGGGGGTGTTTACCTACAGGGATAGAATCAATCGGTGAATGATTAGAAGAAATAAAACGATAAACATTTATTGTACGATATGCCTTTCCTTCATCAAAAGAGAAAGAGAGAAATAAGGGTAAAGAGGTAGGATTTGGAGGGAAAAAACCTGTGTGTAAAAAAAAAACCACAGAGGAAAAGTATATGTGTATATAAATATATATATACAATGACTACACGCACGTTACGTATATGCAAACACATGCGCACAAGTAACCGCACAATGTAATATTAATATTCACAGAAAGAATAAACTCTTCATAAGCTTCTTATAAAATATAGTACTTATCTTCACAAGAGCAGCAAAGAAAGAGGAAGTGAAAGAGGACTCCAGATGTTATATTACCTAGGCTACATGCTGATTGGTTACTAGTTGCCTGTTACACACCTGACTAATTTTAAAAAACGTTTACTTTACTTTGTTAACTCTTGCTGCTATGAGTAGTAAAGAAAGATTTAATGCATAATATGAAGCCTCCTGTCTGCCATAAAATCCAAAGTTATTATGCTACTCAATGTATCTTACCAATAGATGGCAGCATTGTGCCCAAAGATATATTAGCCAATTATGGAGGAGACAGGTAGTCTATGCAAACATGCACACAGTTATGTTAATAGAGATCGGCTTCATTTGTCTGACCCCCTGTGGGGTATCCCACCTCTGTTGGAGCCTTTGTTCCAAACCCTTTGTAATGCATTACTATGCAAATGACCTTACATTGTAAAACCAGATATCTCACCTTATAGAAATCCAAATCTTCCCCAAAACATTATGTAATAAATGTAGTATCACATTTTAAAGGCACCCTTCATTTCTTACATACTGCTGTCATAACAGGTCATAACAGGATTAAAGTCTCAGTTGCTTTAGTACCGGTAATAGGAAATTGGGTTTAAATTAATGTACTTGAAGAAAGAATACAAAGAGAGAGCATTTGATTGATTAAATGGATTCAGCATTTAACGACTGTTGTCAGGAAAACACATACGCAACTTCTGTACAGATCACTGCACAATATGAAACCACGTGCACCCTTCATGATATATGAAAGGGAACATGTAATCAGAGCACAGATAGCACTGTTTCTTATCACACCGTTGTCCTGAAGCAGTTCCCGTGCACTTCATTGTCTAATGTCTCATATCAGCTGCGTGATACAGATCTTATATCGTAAGCAAGTGTCTATATGTGAACATACTTCACAGAGAAAAAATTAATTACGGTAATATCGAGAGCAAGACTTTCAGTGGCTGATTCTCTATTAATTTAGTAATTTTAACAAATCAAAGTTTTATAGGTAAAAAAAAACCACAAGAATACATTTGTTATATATAAAGAGAATTCAGGTAGGAAGTAGAAAGCGTGGTGGAATCTGCAGGTTCATTCTAATTGTTGCTATGGTGATTATCTCATGTTTAACACTTTGCAGCAGAATTGCTCCTTATCCACAATCACCAGCATTCCACAGCACAGCCAAACCCTTATATATTAAGGCATAAGTGAACATCTGCTTCCAGTGCAGGCATCCATTACCGTAAATATTTTGGTAGAATTTACGAGCACTGAGAAGTGCCTTGCTGTTACCCTCACGTTTATGCAATAAGGCCTGTTAATTATTTTGTATGGGTATCAGAGTAGTAGCGGGTCTTCTGTTCCCACACTGCACTTTCCATTTAATACATCTGTAAACATGCCAAATGTGCTCGGTTTGGTCAGATGAGAGATCCAGATAGCTCTCGGGTTGCATCTGTAATACTTAGCTCATCCGAGATATTCCAGGAACATTCTGGGACGAGCTATGAAACATAATACCATGCACAGGAAAAAGTGATAACCAGCGCTAGGCTCAACTAACAACCATGCCAACTGTGCGCAAGCTGACTGCTGCTCTTATTTATCACATCAATGAGCATGTAGGACCTCCAAACCAAGACCAGAATCATCCAGACAGAACTTGGCTAAAGACAGCCTGGCATATAATAAGGTTCAGGCTGCAAGCCAAAGGAAAGTATTCTGTGCTGGCAAAGTTTATGTTCAAAGCTGCTGTTCCACCTATGTAGCTGAATCTGACTCTTTTGAAACTAAATCTGGTATTAGAAACAATGTTACAAGTATTCCTGAATCCCTTTCCAGAGACAATTCTCTAATCAGATAAAATGTTCCCTCATTTATTTAAAGAGGGCAGCCACAGGTGTTCACAGTCCAGCAAACTTGCTTGGGTTAAGGACTTCTATAGTATCTGTACCCACTGACAGCGTAATTCTATATATTCCATATAAATCTGTTATAACCTGGCAAGGTGGCTGTTTTTTTACATATATATATGTAATAAATGTTGCATTTGTTTAAATATTTAATTTGTAGGCGTAGTAAGTTATTATTTATAGATTACATTCATGCTGCCGTAAACATTTATAGTAAGTACATAGACAGTGTGATCAGTTGGGCTAACATGAATAGATTTTGAGTTGCAAAACTGGGAGCAGTGGCTACTACAAGTAAGTCTGGTTGGAGGAGTTGAGCTGGCTCAATATATATTTTACCATAAAGAAGAAAACAGGCTGGAAAACCACTACATAATAATAATGTAAAACTGATTTGTTTCAAGTACCCTGTTTGCTTACAAAATAGAATGTGAGCCTTCTACTTATTTAGAACAACAGATCAACTCCGATACTAAGGGGGTTATTCATAAACAGCTATTCTGTGTCATTTGTGATTATTCCCACTGATTAAACCGTGTATTTGGTTGCTATGGTAGTAAGACCACTTTGTACTATGATTTTTTACCATGTATTTAAAATGTAAAAAAGGGGGGCACTAGATATTATATTTGCCTGGTGTACCATTTGATCTTAAAACAGCCCTTGAGGACTCTCATCTACTGGCAGGGATCTCACATATTGGGGCAAACCTTGGTTAAATGTGAGAGCTCCTTGGCTTGACCCCAAATAACTTAAGGAGCAGGATAGGCTTCTTAGTGGCCAGCAGTGTTTAATTCCAAGATCCCAGTTTAAAAGATTTTTGTTATAGAACAGTATTCTACTAAACCTTCACTAGCAAAAGTGTAAGTAAACCGCAAAATCACCATTTAATTCAGCAGAGGGGTTACAGTTGAAATGTATGCACTATTTATCATTCCTTTGATAACGTTATATATAAAATGTTATAGTAATAGGCAGCTTTGAGTAACGACTGCAATTCATTAAGGCTATAACTATTATCTTTTAATACATTTCCAATAAAAAGAGTGGTTATTTAATATTGTGGCTATTATGGCTCGTTTACAGCAAACTACCCATTAGGGAAGCCGAGATCCACAAAGCAAAGATTTCTACTTAATTATCCAACACCTTTCACAAACGTTTATCCATGTAAACATTAAAATCCAGGGCTTTATCAGGTCATACGTCAATGCTCATGATACGGTCAATTCTTTTCAAACATCCCTTTTCTTTTTTAGGCTTCCATAAATCAATACACCTGACTTGTGTTATGGTGCACTATCATCATCATAAACTGTTTTATTAATGGTAATTGCCATTTCAGTTTAGCCTAAATTTATAATATTCTTCAGAGAATCCATATTGTCTTCTATGCAATTAGCCCTGTATCCCACATAGAAAGTAATGCTAATTGAATGAGAATGAGAATGCAGCAGCTTTGTGGTTTTCAGTGTAATTAAATGTGTTTTTAATATTGCACCAGCTCTGCAATTATGTAGACAATATGTTTTTCTTAGAACTCATATATAAGAAAAATAGGTGAACATTTGCAATGCCGCAATCACCTATATTACTTACATCGATTTTCAGTGTTACTTTTGGTATGTGCTGAATTCATTTTGAAATAAAAACACAAAATAATGCAAATAATTTTTGGTTATTAAAGAAAAATGAAATCTTAATAATAAGTACAACGAATTAATGTGTTGATAAAATCTGTATGATTTTTTGTAATTTTTTACACTGCAATGTAACATATTTGGAATTAAAACATGGCTCCTGCTTTGGAAAGTTTCTAAAGCCTACAATATGATGACAGACAAGCACTATTTGGCCCCCAACACGTGAGAAAACAGTTGCAGGGTTCCCATTTTTTTTTACTTGTTCAAGTGACCTTTTCTGTATTGCTTGAGGTCAGGGAGAAAGATAATCCTAGCTTAAGGCATACATTTTATGTTGTCATTAAAATTGCTGTAAATTCTACGGATCTCCACATGAGTGATCATTATTATGAAGATTACAATATCTGAGAGGCAGATCATTAAGTATTTATTATTATTATTAATAATATTGTTTATATAGCGCCATCAAATCAGTTATTAATAATAATAATTAAGTATTTTAAAGTTAATCTTTCTCTAATGAAGAAAGTTTCTCATCAGCTTCCAGGGGTGGGCTGGCACTATCTGGGCCCATAGACCCCTTTTCCCTGGCTAATCAACATATGGACTACCAAGCACATTTTACACCCACTTACACATAAACACTCGTACTCACACACCCATACTTACTCATGCTAATAAACACACTTATATTAGCACACACTTAAACATACACACTCACTTTAACACTAACACACTTACACACACTCCAACACACACACACATACACACCAACGTACATTCTCTTTTACAACAGAGTTACGTAACTTTGTGACCTCATCGCATTCCCACTTTTGCAAGTAAACCCCAAAATGTAAGCATGACCATACAATCTGCCAAAACAATGTGTCAGTCTCCCACATCTACATTATAAGGCAAGTTTATAAAATAGAAAGAACAGCATAACATAATTACTTTTCCAAATGCAAGATCTATTACAAGCATTTTATATTAACAAATATTAAAGAGTGATTGCTTGCTGTGCAATTTTAATAGCGCTATAAACCCAATTTCAAAATGTTATATGTATATCTCCATTCAGTGCAGTGGAACTCAAAAGGGTTAAAACCAATATTCTTGTCCTCACTTTTCCTTTTAACTTTTTCATCATGAATATTTTACATAACAGAGCTGCTGCGGAGCTGTGGAACCAGAAAACATTATTACTGCATTAAATTGTGGAGTAATATTCATCTACGATCATGAGAAAATGTGCCCTAGAAAGCTATTATTTACCAACCTGTATAAATCTTTTTCTAGCAGATCATATTCTTCAAACGTTATTGCTTGATGTGTTTGAATCTCCCTTCAGGGATAATTCAGATCCCATCACCCACTGCCCTAATTTCCATCTGCCAAAACTCTTAGATTATTCTTGAGTCATGTTGAAGAATACACACTGACGTTATTTATTAACGTCTTGTCTATCTGGAAGTAAAAGGGAATTAACACCAGCATTCAGTTTAGCTGTCCTTACTCTGTTAATTTCCCTTTACCCACTGTGCTCTATTGCATATTCTACGTCACCCCTATATTAAAGCACTCAGGGGAAGTGTTTGATTTGTAACAGACAAGCCTCCAAATACGCAAACAACAACTTATTTCATGGCGGATCAAGATTTATTGGCATGCTTAAAACACCAATTGGCATAACAGGAGCAGTGTGTTAATCTGTACTGTGTTTATGAAAAGGTTTCTTTTCTATACAAAATGTAGGGTTCTATGGCATTCCTGCAAATCTCAGCAGGGGGAACCCACTTCATAATGTTCTTTTCCCTAGCTATTTGCTGTTTATTACATCACCAGCTGTGCAAATGCACCACAAATTAGGAAAGCAGGAAATCATGTAGGAGGTGTATATGTGTTAATTCAGAGAGGATTATTTGCTTTGTGAAAATGAAATGAAGCTTCAAGGTTAAAAAAAAACCCAAAATCATATGATTCTTAAACCAAACTATGTCCTACTGGACAGGTAACAGTAACTCATTAGCTTCTGCAGTATGACTAGTATCAT
>VKOC01036648.1:0-13321 GCA_009364415.1 Spea multiplicata | reverse complement strand
CGCCTGGGGCAATTGCCCCAGTTGGCCCCATTGTAGGGCCGGCCCTGTAAATCGCGGAGCAGCCTTTTAAAAAACCTCCCACTTTATCTATGCATTATGCAAATATTCAACTCTTCTGCAAACTCCCTCTCTAGTGAAAAGACCCCAGAATCCCTCAATGAGCTTATAGACCTGGGTGATACATCGTAATGCATTTCTTGAGGAGCTCTGAGGAGTGAGGACACCAGGTAAACTGGTTCAAATGCTCCTCCTCTGGTAAGTCTGGCTTGGGTTTTGGTTCACCGAACGGTATGTATTCGCACTGAGGTGGCAGAGGTTATTTCTCTGAACCACCACCGCATGACTGAAGAAATGCTTTCCTGCATTACATCCTTTAATCTCATTTCAGACTGGCCTAGCATTTATCGTACTTTCAGTTACTCTTCCTCCATGCTTTTAGTTCAACCTCTTCATGTATTTGAAAGTCCACCATCGCTTCAACAAGCTACACCTGTTGAGATCTATTAGCGTTCCATGATCATTTTTCTTCCGTAAGCCATACACCATTTTAGTAGCCATTGTTTGGACTTTGGCTTCATGGGACAACCCTGTGGTTCTACTTCCTGTTTACCTTTTAGTTAATGTGCGCCAGCGTGTTGGTGTATGGGTACCATAGCTAAGGTTATTTTCATGTCAGTGGAAAATGGCCAGTCTTAAATCCATTGTTAGAAGTGTAACACTTTTATGGCAGAATAAATTGTTTAATATGAAGGATGCGCCACACAAAAAGCAAAACTGGGAAAACTCACTGGCTTAAGAATACCCTACAGGCTCCACAGATAAGTCTGGCAGCAGAAAAGTAGTACGAAGCCCCTTTGATATAAAAGAACAATACAGATGTTTCAGCTGGAAAATAAGCATTTTCAGTCTTGTTCTAGACAATACATAAGAGTGAACATTCTTACTACATAAAATATAACAAAAAACCTAAACAATATAAAACAGACTATTTCAGTTATGTTTGATCGACTGTAGTTTTCTAACGGTTGAGAGAACAGTTATTTAAGGGGTGTTTTCACATTTTCAAGTAGATCTGTTACCCATTTGTCTCCTACAGTTGCTTTCAAAAACTTCCAAAGTTTGCATTTAGATTTTTTTCCAAATACATGACTTGGGCGCAGTATATTCCATGCAGCTCGACAAATATAATACATCTTAGTAAAAACACTGGACACACAAGGTTGTTGGAAAGTGTAAGGCCACAGTGCTTTATAATTGTGACAAAGGAGAATAGAACAAAATTATTACACATGCATATAACGTTCTTAGAAAACAAACCTGACAAAATCTTGAAAAGTAAATGACAGTCAGATAACACGCGATAGGGGTGTAAACCGTATCAAACATATAAATGGAACAACATTCTGCAGGGATATCCCGCCAAATACCAACAGTATCCATTGGGTCAGAACAACCTACCCATATCAAAACCCCTGTGGAGTAAAACCAGAGCTAATTCTTGGTGTAACAACCAAGTAAAACTTTGTATCTCCATAAAACGTAACAAGGGAGGGAGGGCGGAGAGCTCACTATTAAACTCTGTTGGTGAAGATTGCTTCTGGGCCAAATTGTGGGAAAACTAGCCCATAAATAGCTTCCCATGATCCCTGCCAATAAGGCCCTTTATACATTAACCCTATCCTGCTTACTGTCAATACCGGCCCAGTCATGCATCCCTTTCCCTTAATGTTCAGGGCTTACTTATAGTTTTAGACATAATAAAGCAATGGCCCCAAAGCCATTGTTTGGCAAATTATGCATAATTATTCAGTTTCTTGTCCTGACCTCACTCATCTTTTTGAACCAGCCATCAACTTTCTTTAAGGGGTTTACAATGCTTGGGATGCTTGGGAAATAATTTACATTTCCGCTTAAATTGTCTGCTCCACAATGATTTCATACATATGGCCCACTATGTTTAATAACATTAGGTGACGGTACCTGCATTGAATCTGCATTGTTAAAGTACGCTCCCTATGAATCGTGTTGTGGCAGCTTATATAAGGTTAACACTGGAATCTTCTTTTGTAAACGCAAAACTAGACGTAATTATACAAGATAACTAGAACATGAGACAAAAAGCAAGCAGACACAAAGTTTCAGTGCTGCCATCTGCTGATCGGATTGTGTATAGGGTGGTAGCTTCTAGCAAAAACACTGTTAAATTTCATCTAAATGCTGCATGGATGTGTAAGGAAAGTAATTCAACTGCTTTTAGGGTACAATACCAAAAATGTAAAAAATATAATAGATTAGGCACCGTGCTTTATGTTCCAGGCATGTTATAGCATAACAACTGCCAGCATATGCACAGTACAAATCTTTTAATACAAAGTGCTCTTCTAAACACAGCATAAAGAAAATTATTTTTTGATTCTCTTAAACTGAATGAATGTTTTAGGCAAAGGGTCGCTTTTAATTAGTTGCCATTTTTTCATGGTTGACCAGCACCACCTTGTGGACAAAGTAAGAATACACATTTTTGAGCTGTTCTTGTGTTCTTTTCTCTTCCAAATAATGCTTTTTGTCTATGCTATGTAACTCTGTGCAGAAAGTGTAAAAAGTTATGTAGGAACACAGTTACCTTTGGTAGAATCTGGTTTATTTAGCTTTGATTGCCCCATCACAGACCTTCAAATCAGAGTCAGATATCATGATCCATGAGTGACAGACCCTTTTTGCTTGATATCTATTACAAATGACTGTGTCTGTATGGTTACTGGTGCCATTAATAGAATGTTAACACAGGAAAAAGTCTGCGTATGGATTACAGAACATGAAATGTACAGTTCTGTATGTTTCCCAAGCAATTGATCATTTTCTATTTCCTTCCAGAGCAAGTTGGTGAAATACTTCAGCCGCCAGCTGTCTTGCAAGAGGAAGGTGGCTTTGCAGGAACGTAATGCTGAACTGGAAGGATTTCCACAGCTTATGCATTGGTTTAGGATCGTCAGCATCCGCAAGGAAGTGACAGAGGTAAAGAAATGATGTCTTATCTAACTAAACATATAGAGGGAATTAAACAAGATAAGCATTTGTACTTCCATAGCAGAAGGTTCAAGCATTAAGAGTGACAGGGTCCAATTGTAAATCTATTGCCCCTCAATGAAAAGATATCCAGAACTTACGGTATATCTAACACATTTAATTTAGGAAATAAAGTATATATATCGTATTTCGCTATGTATAAGACGCTCCTTAATTTTGGGGCCCGAAAATTACACTTTTATCATGCCCAGGTACCAGGATGAATGTAATGTTAGCTGTGCTGGAATCTGGGTATGCCTGGGCATGATAGGCGTGTTATTGCTGTTAGCAATTATGTATATTTATTATAGCAATCACACTCCTATCATGCACAAGCAGCCAACACCTGCACATCACGTTCAGGCTCCCTGTGCCCTGCCCCCCCCCTACACATCCATTCTATCACACACACACATATTCATTCATTCCCCCATTCACGCAGACTCATACACCCTCCCCATCCTTACCTGAACTGCAGATCTTCCGGTGCCGCTCGCAGACTGTGTTTCCCTCTGCGTTGCTCAAACTCTGAGTGAACTTCTCTTGTCCCGGCCAGGGGAGCAGGAATGGAGCGGAGTGATGTGATGTACATTCACGTGACTTCACTGGATTCCTGTGTCTCCTCGACAGAACAAGATATGCTACTGAGCAATACAAAGGTAATCAGGAAAAAAAAATCTACAACCGCTGTATAAGACCCCCGCTATTTTTTACACCCCAAATGTTTTGAAAATACATGGGGAAATACGGTATACATACAGGTCTGCACCCCAGAAAATGCTGCGTAGTGGAAACATTTCATAAGGTAATATATAGTCACTTAAGTAAACAAGCCACAAGGATATAGAAGAAACCTATGAACACCTTGCAAAGTACAGGATGGACATAACACAAAGCAGAGCTCTGTCAGGGATCCTGCTCCAGTATTTCTGGGCAACAACATCTCTTTTTCAAGGGGTTTGATCCAAATGTGCTAGTTTGGTATGTACCTGTGTGACAAGCATTTCTGTGTGCACAGTTTATACCTGACTTTAGATTGGATGTGGAAGTTGTTTGTCTTCAGATTTTACTCATTATATGATGATCTTGTTTATGCGCACCCTATGTAACATGTATTCACTAAGGAAAATAACACATGCTTATTTCTTTTTTTACATTAAAAGTTATGCATCATTATATTACAGGAAATCTTTGTCACACTCAACTTAGGTAATGCCTTAAATGCCCTCTTTGTTACTGTATTAGAAAGACATACCTCTTGCGTGCATTTATTTGGTTCCAGACACATGTCACAAGTCACCAACCAAATAAAAGTTGCTGACCAAAATTTTCAAGTGATTTTATTTGTTGCTGATATGTTATTGTTTTTCATTTTTGTACAAAGGCAGAATAAACTTCAAAAAAGATAAAATGAAATTCAGGACATAACTTAAAGAAATAACAGAATAAATACAATATAAAAATATAGATGTAAAAATAAAAGAATTACATTGGTAGATAACCAATGGGAAAACACATGAGTAGATCGTAACTCACCGTCCATCGCTGGCCATCACTGTGTATTAGGATCTGTTTAGGCACAAGCATGAAATGGCGGGTGGGTTTATTCGATCAGACTGCTGTGATGTCATACATAGAGGAGGGATTTGGAGGAATGACAGGACACTGTTTCTAGGCAACTGGAGTATTATAATATACTTTTAAACACAGTTCTTAAGTGACATTGAGCATTAAGGAGAAAAACAAACTGACAGATAGGTTTCTTTTACTTCTGTCTACAAAATGCAGCACTTATCTGGGGGATATTGTAAGAGGCCACCTGGGTGGAACAGCACCCTTTAATCTTAAAATTACCCCTACAGAAGAAACTTAAAATACTTTTATCTGAACACCCATCAACCCCCCACCCAAATAACAAGATGCTAAGGTGATTTAAATCATCCAGCACCCAAAAGGAATTTCTCATCTATTTAACCCCTGTCTCTTCTTCAGTTTGTACTTCCATTCTTTTCCCTTATAAACCACCCTTCTCATATTTTGACTTTACCTCCTTTTTTTAAATCCCCACCTTTATATGCCTATAATGACATATTTGCCAGGAAAATCTCAGCAATTGGACTGATATCTTGACTTCTGGTATCTTTGTGTTGTCTCTGCCCGAATTGTGCGTCCAATAATAATATTAACAGCAACCCCCCCCCCTCATTTTAACCCTCATTGATATCACACACAGAGCTTGATGACACTCAATGCTGTCTGTATACATAGAGTGTTCCCACGTGTGACTTTAATCTCTCCTTAATTTAACATCCTTCTTTGTATAATTCCTTTAGCAAACAAACCCAACCCTCTCTGTTTAACCACCTCCTTGCTCTCACGCTTTTATACACTTTCCCCCTTTTAACCCATCTTTCCTTCACCCATACCGCCCAACTGTTTTCAGCTAGACATTAAAATTGATGGATGTCTGGACTGTTGTACAGACCTCTATTACAACTTCCACGAGTTCTGCAAGAGGGCTATTCATCCCTCCTGCCACAGACCACCTGCTCCAACCTCTGTCCACACCCTGCATCAAACCTGTCCTGTTTAGTTAGTGTTCTGTTCTTTATATGATCCCTTCCTGCCAAAAGCAAATCGCCTCCTGCAGAGAAAACCTACTTGTGCCTCCTCCTGGGTTTGAGGCTGGGTCACCTTCCACCTATCTGCAGGGGTCTCTATTATGTTCCAAACAAACAATTACACAGACATCAAAATGGTGTACGATAGTAAAGAAAAGTAGGACAAACATACACATATATTGCTTTAAGGCAGGGGTGTCCAACCTTTGGCCCTCCAGCTGCTGCAGGACTACATCTCCCAAAATGCTCTTTCAGCTAAGGGGCTGGCTGGGGACTATGGGAGATGTAGTCCTGCAGCAGCTGGAGGGCCGCAGGTTAGACACCCCTGCTTTAAGGTATAACCGTATTTTGTGAAACCCTCGCTGCATATCACATATGCACACAACAGAGGATATTTTGCAAACAATTCATAGAAGCACATGTTTCTCCAAGCAAAGCGGTAAACAGACGACATGTGGCAGCCGGATATTTCATGAGTATATATACTTATTAACACACACCCACGCTGCATACACGCTGTACATTCACTTGCATAGTCATATGCCTGCTTGTGAGAAACGAAATTAGAAGGACAAGCTCACCTGTCAGGGCATTCGGTTTGCTTTTTATCTCAGCTGAAACATATCTTTGCCTAAACTTTTTGTTATTCACTTGACCCACATGAATGTTTATCAGTATGTGTCACACTTACTAGTGTCACCCAGTTTATTGCCTGATCAGATGCAGAATAATTAAAAGGAAACTGTGGCATATGATATAAAGTGCAAATTAATCTAGCACTGAAAGCTGCGAATCTCTAGTACTCAATGGCGTATTCTGATTTAGGTCTGCAGGTCCAAGAGTATCCGCTGCATAACTGGGACAGATCGGGCTTTCTGGTGTGCTGCTGCTCCACAGCCTGGTCGGGGAGAGAGATCTTCCTTGTATCCTGCCAGTTACACTGTGGGCTTTTGTGCATGGCTGGTAAAGCCACATAGCAACCTTACCTGATTGTATTGTTATTATTTTTTAACCCCTTTGCGTCGATGGACATACCAGTACGTCACAGAATTCTAGCAGCTGGGGGTGGAGGATGTACCAGTACATCCTGTCGCTTAAAGCATCGACAGGTATTTAGCACAGAAAAGCAGGCTGTCAGCTGACAGTGTGGTCTCCCCTCTTTCAGGTAGGGCCAAAGTTTATGTCCCCAAGCTTAGCGAGTTAATGTAAAGACTTTCAGAATGAGTGCTTTTACATTATGGGGATTTAAATGCCTGAACTTCCATTCAGGCATTCCCGTTCCAATGACAACATCAGTGATGTCAGTGAGGGACAAAATAACAACAAAAAAAATCCAGAATAACGCATTTCAAATAAATTATAAAGTGAAATAAGTATTTGACCCCTTTGCAAAACATGACTTAGTACACGGTGGCAAAACCCTTGTTGGCAATCACAGAGGTCAGATGTTTCTTGTAGTTAGCCACAAGGTTTGCACACATCTCAGGAGGGATTTTGTCCCACTTCTCTTTGCAGATCCTCTCCAAGGCATTAAGGTTTCAAGGCTGACATTTGACATCTAGGACCTTCAGCTTCCTCCATGGATTTTCTATGGGATTAAGGTCTGGAAACTGGCTAGGCCACTCCAGCACCTTAATGTGCTTCTTCTTGAGCCACTCCTTAGTTGCATTGGCCGTGTGTTTTTGGGTCATTGTCATGCTGGACTACCCATCCATGACCCATTTTCAATGCCCTGGCTGAGGGAAGGAGGTTCTCACCCAAGATTTGACGGTACATTGTCCCTTTGATGCGGTGAAGTTGTCCTGTCCCCCAGGGCAGGGTTTGACAAATTTTTTGTGAATCCAGGCGCCAGCTAAAAAAGTTAGGAGTCAGAATTTTTTTTTCAGGTCAATGCTGTTTTTTTTATTTTATATATACATATATATATTATATATATATATATATATTAACGCTTTCAATGCTGATGTTTCATTGGAGCACAGCATTGACTGATATTTAGTCCCCACAGGCTTGTGGGGACAAATGTTAACCCCTGCAATGCCACGAATGTGTTATACACAATTGTGGAATTGAAGGGGTTAACGCTGCACTGTCGCTCTCATGGAGCGATCAGGCAGCAGGGGGTGTTGGGGCTGCTCTCCAAACTCATGTGGAGACCAAAGAACCCTCTCCCCCTGTCCCTGAAGCTGCCTCTGGCAGCTGGGAAGCAATTGCTGGTCTATAGACCAGCCATTGCAGAGGGGAGTCTCTCTGATGACTGCTGTAGACTTCCATGCCTACAGAAGTCAAAGGGCTTGGGGGGGGGCTCGTTTTTGCCGTTGCTGGCCTGCCAGCAGCAGAGCCCCATACAAAACAGGAATTAACCCCTAAAATGCCGCAATCGCGGCATTGAAGGGGTTAACGCTGCCCTGTCGCTCTCATGGAGCGATCAGGCAGCTGGGAGGTGTTGGGTCAGGTCCCCATACTTGTGTGAGGACCCAATCAACACTGAACCCCCTTTCCTGAAGCTGCCTGTGGCAGCTGAAAACGCTATTGCAGATTTTACTGCAATCGCGTTTTCAGCCTACAGGATCACTCTGTGGGAGGGATCTCAGCCTCGGGGGCGAGCTCTGAGTGGCTGTGCTGTCTGCCCAGACTCCTGGGCAGACAGCAGCATCAGCGCCCCCGTGTGGTGACTCAGCCTCTTACATCCACAATTTTTTGCGGATGTAAGAGGCTGACAAACTCCTAGGCGCCAGGACAAAATTCTGAGTCGCCATAGCGCCTGGGATTTGTTAAAGGGGGTTAAAAGGCATATCATGGGGCACTCTGCCTCCAGAAAAGCCTAATGCCCCCTATATGCCACTCTGCCTCCCTGATATGCCTTATACCCTCCTATATACTACTCTGCCCGATATGCATTTTAACTCCCTATATGCCACTCTGCCTCCAGAAATGCCTTGTAGCCCCTATATGCCACTCTGCCTCCAGAAATGCCTTATACTCCTATATGCCACTCTGGCATTTAGGGAGTTAAAAGGCATATCATGGGACAGAGTGGCATATAGGGCTATAAGGCATTTCTGGAGGCAGAGTGGCATATAGGAGGGTATAAGGCATATCAGGGAGGCAGAGTGGCATATACGGGGGGCATAAGGCTTTTACAAAAAAAATATTATACACTTTGTTCAAAAAATAAATTAGTTGCTGACCTTCTACTTCTTCCACTTTGGGGCTTCTCCATCTTGACCTCCGTCCTCTGGTAGCTGCACACTGTTCTCCTCTATGCTGACAGGATGCCACTGACCTGACATCCGGTGCTCCAGCAGTCTGAGTACGAGGGGGCGGAGCTTCCACCTCACGCTGCTCCCATCACTATGCGGCCATCAGATTGCTGGGAATTTAATCCAAACGGCCGATTCGTGCTGATGCTCACCCGGTATTAATAATGATCAGTTAAAAGGGGGAGTTGAAGCTACAATTCACCTGTAGACTCCCCTGCCAACGCTACCTTTAGTAAGTAAACACCAGTGTGTTCATTGCAGGAGGGCATGCAAACAAATCTCTAAATATAAAAGTGCAATGAAAGAATTTATGGTTAACCTCTATCAAATTTGTCATGTAGGATATCATCTTTTGCCTAAGAATGGGATGCTTAGTTCTAGGAATCCTGATAATGTTAACTTGAACCTTAAAAAGTGCTAGGAATGCTATGTATGTTTCCAATACTTTGAATATTAAAAAAACTAGAAAGAATGATTCTGTTCCCAATCAATTTTCCAATTTCTAGGGAATTGGTTGTGATTCAATTTCCACAATTATTTAGTTATGTTATCAGTTCCAGAATAATTTAGTTGAGGCATCAAATCCTGGAGTGGTTTAAGAATGCTTTCAGTTCCAGAATAGTTTAGGTATGCATCCAGCTGTACAATACTTTAGGTATGGATCCAATTGTAGAATGATTTAGGTATGCACCCAGTTCCAGAATGGCCTAAGTGTGCTTCCAATTACAAATTTGTTTGGGTATGCATCCAATACCAGAACAGTTTTCCAATTACAAGATGAGTTTACCTTCCAAACTAGAAGAGTTTAGTTATAATTTTTATGCCAGAAGAGTTTAGGCATGCTTCCAATGGTACCATAACCGTATACATTCCGCAGATAGAGGTACAAGTCATATTGGATACTGAGAGTGATAAGAAAGCGCTGTGGAGAATTAAAGAGTGGCAGTGTCCTTGCCACACACATAGCTATCCTTGGTACACACAATATTACAGTGGCACCATTTGTATATATCTATATCTTACAATAATGATTTTGAAAGACAATATTTTTTTCATGAGATTATGCTAATATTGATTTTAGTGAGGGTTACATATTTCTCCCTGTGTTAATCCTAATGTTCCACTAGGTGGCAGTGTAGTCACACTTAAAAAAAACGTTAATACGATAGGGTCCTGACTAAAATGTGAATGTGATACAAAGTTTAAAAAGTGGTCTTAGCACCATAGAAACCAATGAAATAGTGCAATATTCATTTGGTTCCTATGTTGATAAAACAAGTCTTTTTAGCACATATATAATCTTTCCTGAAATATAACTTACATGTAAGAATATTGTAGGGGCCAGGAAGGCATTCATAGCTAGTCCAGTCCTAGTGCTCCCTCTTGGCGGGAGGTAAATTAAGTCTCATCCCAAGGGCACAAACTTTTTAGTCAAATAGAACATGTCTGCATCAACACAGATGTTTGGTTAAATACAGTGCCAGAAATCTTTGTAAATTTCAACCAAGAAGCTCAAATAACGTGTGCTTAGCACGGGAGACTTATTAGCACATGTTCAAAAATAAGATGTTAGGAGTCAGAACCGTCATTAACATTAACCTGTTGACTGCACCCATACATATTTATATTCACTTCCTTATTACTTTATTTTTTTAAATATTCACCTTTTTTAAAGCTATAATTATTTTGCTGTTAAAGTAATTGGTTAAAATGTTATTTGTTATTTGTTATTTTTTTAATGGTCTGATGTGAGATAGTATTAGTTCCAAAGACACGCTCATTAATGCATAGGCGTCTGTCAGGTTTGTTAATTAATGCGCATGGGGCATTTTAATTGTGTTGCGTAAATGAGATTGTTTCTGATGTGCATAATCCCAGATTTTAGTTAATCTGCCCCAAAGGGTTTCATGAATTACATGCACCTGTTTTTCTAAAACATGAGTAAACATTTTAAAATATATATTTTAATGGTCAATTTGTATAACCTATAATAACAGAAACATTTATGAAAAAATAAAATTTATAAATGAAGAGAAGAAAATACAGGCGTAATGAAACCCAGACAGGTATTTGAAGGTCAGTGTTGGCATCTGGATTACTTCTTGCTGGAATCCTCTATACATACAAAGGGTTTTTGGATTGTATTATTTCCTTTTTGGGTAATACAATGTATATGTGCATATTAAAGCCCCAGGTCTAGGTAAATACTATTTGATTTGGTTCTTGTATTGTAAATGTACTGATGTGTGAAAAAGTACTTTTTCTGCCTGATTTTCTGCATTGTTGCTTATTTTTGGCACACAGGGTTATTAGAAATTTAACAACAAAATAATATTACATAGCAAAGAAACTGGATATAGATAGTGTTGATAGCTATATCATTTATTTATTAAAGGGAGAATGCAGCTATATGATTGCTGAGTGGTCTCTTTAAATGTTCCCCTAACAAATGGGATGCAGAATCTGCATTTGCCACTTTCCCTGCCCTGTTCTCTCCAAAAACCAATATATTTATGTAATGCTAATTGATTACAGTGACAAAAGCGTGCTGAAATATAACTAATAGACAACAACAAATGGTATATTAAATTTGTCAGAATTTGGTTTAACAATAAATAAATAAATAAAAATGGGCTGCTCAGTCTTAAATGCCCGGGCCTATTTTTTGTCCCAGTCCGAGCCTGCTAGTGATCTATATACCAGAGTAAAGCTCATAATCTTAAATAGATAGGCCATTGAGTGGCTTCTCAGTTTATTTCCATTCTTATTTTGGAATGCTGATCGCATTTGCTGCATCTTCTTGTCCAGTAACGCATCCTCTATTCCGTTTCACTACCCCTTCATTTCTCACTTTTCATTGTGTCCTTGGGCAGTTTAGTTTTTAGATATACCTCTCTTCCACTCTCAGTCCTCCTCCCTTTAAATGTCTCACTAATTGCCTCTCATCTAATGTCTAACTGGATGTCTGCATGATTTCTAAAAAATCTCTCTAAAAACAAACTTCTTATACATGTGTTGCCTTTATGTCACCATTGAGTCCAAACTCTCACTCACGCCCATTTATTCTTCTCCATAACCTGCCGCTTTGCAGCCTTTTTGGCAACTCATGGTTTCCTTATGGGAATTCTGTCACCATTTGCATTGCATGCAACATCATTGTTGCAGTGTTCTAAACTTCAAGAAGCTTCCAGGTCATGAGGCCAGAAATACTAGCAGGTATTACTACTGTCGGAGGTAAGTACACATGTTAAACTTAAAAGTAAGTAAGTTAAATAAAATATTTTAAAAATGTAAACATAAGGCATTAGGTATGTATTACTCAATGCACTGTGTTACATGCTTAATGCTTTATTAAAAACATTTGGAAGGTTGGAGTTCACCTTTAAAATATTGCTCATATTCCCCCTTTCCTAACTCAAGATGCAACGAAAGTTCTTGTTCATGAACTTGTTATCTCCTGTCTTGACTACTCCAACTCAGTCTTAGCTGGTCTTCCTCAAACTCATGAACAGTGTTGCCATTCTTATCTTATTTACTCATCACTCTCCAACACTTTCTCAATCTGTTTTCTGGCTGCTTATATGCAGCAGGATTACATTTATCCTGACTCATACTCTCCCTTCATAGTAGTTCCTCTACTCCTCACTTGTCTCCAAACCTGGTTCTTTCCTCAACTGATGATCTAGACTGTATTATTCTCCAATATCTACTTGTCATGACCATATACCACACTTCACAAAAGCTGTACTTATTCTTTCTGATGCTCTACCCCACCGTATCAGATTCTCTTCTTGTCTCCATTCCTTTAAAAAAGAGCCACTTCTTGACTAAAGCCTAACATCTCACAGGTTAGCACCTCTAACCTACCACTGCCTCTCCTTTCTTTGACTCACTCCTGCTGTGAGGTGTTTCCCACCATATCCTCTTACTCGTCAATCAACATGTACAGATCATAATAATATATTTAAACAATGTTTACATTAAGATACACTTTTTGATTAGTCCTACTCAAATATTTGCACCTGTAATATATCTCCACCTCGTTCAAGAGTGTTAGCTCATTTGAACAGGGTCCTCCTCAACTCTTGTTTCTGTTAGTCTTAGTTGTTTAACCTTTGTACAAAATTGTAATATGATGGTACTTGATAATAATAAAATAATAATAAGAATGCAAGGGAGCCACACCTCCTGACACTGGCCGAGGGTAGGACATATCTAAACCTGAGAAACCAGAGCTTGAAGAGTTGTCTCAGATCCTCCATCTGCCCTTCAGATTACATTTACTAAAACATTATGTTAGTTCTGTGGTCTTCCCCCAAACGCTGCCTCAAAAGTAATTCCATATGCTTATCGAAAGACCCACAACTACTT
>VKOC01036615.1:0-10348 GCA_009364415.1 Spea multiplicata | reverse complement strand
GCAGTTACACGCATGAGATCTGCAGTTACACGCATGAGATCTGCAGTTACACGCATGAAATCACCGGTGTCGCTATCTGAAACCAGACTAACCGGCCCGGTAATAAAAGGCGCAGAAAAGCCGTATTATTTCCTTCATTTAAAGCGAGGGCTTCGGGACTTCCTCACAAAATGCGGCATTTTTGCAGCTGTGACGTCTGACAAATAAAAGTCCAAACAGCGATACGCGGAGCTGGCGCAAAATTCCAGAACGTTCCGCAGAATCTGTATACAGAGTAGAACATGGAGCGGCGTCATCATCGTCATCATCGTTATCATCGTCATCATCGTCATCATCGCAACCCTCCGTCCTCGACTAAGCTAAATGTTTCAGAAATGAACCACGCGGCTACTCTGGCTCAATCTGTTCATACATTGTACAGCGCGGCGGCATAGGAGGGCGCTATAGAAAAACATTAATAATAATACATAGCAGATTATTTCACACATATGGAGGATTAACTCATTCACTGCTGAACTCTTTAAATGTTCTTTCACAGTATATTCTCTGCTTCCTATTGGCACGGAGGGCACTATTTGTCATTAGAAGTTTTGGGGGTATTATTTTTTTGAACACTGAGACTTACATCTGGTCCCGATGTCCCAATACCAGTCCTGCCGACATTCCCAGTCCGAGCAGACATTCATTCATACAGACTCATGCACACACATCGCACATGCATACAGACACGTATGCACACACACAAAAATGTGCAGACGCATTCACGCGCAGACGCACATTCACACACAGACGCACATTCACACACGCACATCCCAGAGTTAGATTGTAACAATGTTGCTCCAGGAGCTTGCGACGTTAAGCGATCGTTCTAGAAATATACTTTGTGCAGAGAGGCGTTTGTGTGGATTATTTCCTGTGGATTATTTCCTGTGGATTATTTGCTGTGGATTATTTCCTGTGGATTATTTGCTGTGGGTTATTTCCTGTGGGTTATTTGCTGTGATGTTCTATTTGTTGTCCTTTTCTTTATATTATTATTTGTTATTCTGTTGATTATATTTTTGGGGTTTTTTATTAGTCTTTTGCCTCATTTTGCACCAGGATGACCTCATACTCGATCACAGCGTGTGTAAAAAAAGCCCAGATCAGATCCCAGGCATGCGCGGCGCTGCAAACCCAGCTACAAAAAGTGAGGAAGGAGCCATCAGGAAGGTAAATGGGATCGCGTCGCTGTCCCTTTAATAATAAAAGATAATGGACCAGCAGTGGGGCGAACATGAAGAGCAGGCCTAACGAGGCTCACGTCTGCCCTAATTCCCCGCCGCCGAGATGCCTCCTCTGGGCGATGGCTCGGTTTGCTGGCTGAGGTGTCCCAGGTATCCGAAGCTCGTAACTCCAATCATAAGAAGTGAGATAATCCACCCGGCCTCTTTAATAAAATAAACACCGTGATTAATCAGAACAAACAGCTTAATGGGGAGGAAAAACAGATCAGTCGCCAGCGGATTATTATTTTATACACCTCTGTTCCTGGGTCATACGACGTATTCTGCCCCCTGCGCCGCACGCCCTGCACAATGTGGTAATAAGTCGCATGCCATGTAGGCTTCACGGGTCTCGTAAATTCCACTCTCAATGAACCCGGGGGATCTGTAATTAAATAAAATCAGCAGAATTAACCATTTGGTTGCTGTCGGTCTGCACGCAGCACAGGATCTGGCACACGGGGCAAGCGCATGGAGGCCACTGGCCGTCAGCCCCCTGTACTCGCCCGATCTGCCACTCCAACTCAGGCGTAAAAACATAGCGTGCCTTAAAGTGCCGGGGCCGCCCGCCATCGCCAGTCCGGCCCCCGTATGTATGGAACACGTATGCGGCCGGACCGCCTCTCTTCTGATTTCTGGTCCGGAGATTCATTTTCAGTCCAAATGTAGCAATAATTTTCAGGAAATATTCTGTGTCACGCAGGTAAAAAACGTGATTCTGGTGCAAGGTCTGAAAGGTGGACTCATCGCCATAGCAACCAATAGAATGGTCAAATTATGGCTTCTACTTCAGGGTAATAAAATAAAAAGACCCTTTTTACTGACACCTCTAGGAAACGTCACAATTTAGCAAAAATCATTATAACGTTTGCTTTTTATCCGAGGACGCGGTTACACGATACCAAAAACACGCAGCCGCCATCGCTGTCAGTCATGGGATATTTTGGGTGATTTTCCCAGCTCAAACACCACACTGAACTGATGCTTTATGGCGATGCTAATGAAGTCCCTTCCTCCATAGACTTTCATTAGTCAGAGAGTCCGGCTGGGTGATTAAGACTGAGCCATTCTATCCCACAGGCAGTATGATAAGGAGTCCGGGGGGGGGGTGTTCTACTATTGTTAGAACAGAGCTTTGAAATAAGTCTGGGAGATACTGAAGGTTCAGGCCGGAGAATAGTATTCAGCGCTGCGCATGTTCACGCCGGGCCGTCACCGCTCCTCCCGCATTCTATCCTACATCGAAACAAAGTTTTATGGTTTCTCATGCGCTGCTGGGACAGAAGATTAACCCCATCTGCGACGCAGCGACCCGGACTCACATCATTACCCACAATCCCGTCTGCTTTTGGTGCTGTCGCGTATGTTTCCCGTGTTTCTCCTTCCTCCGGGCTGAAGTTGTATTTAGAGCGCATCAGAACGAAAGAACCGAGACATAGAAAGTGACGGCAGATAAGAAGCATTCGGCGTCCAGTCTGCCCAACCTCTGAACACTTTCCTATATGTAGCTACATATGCCTACACTTCTGCTGGAGGCTATTCCATGCATCCACTACCCTTTCTGTAAAGTAATGTTTCCTGATGTCCTCTTGTTGTGGTTTTATTTCTCCTTTTAAATAAACTCTCTTCCTTTACCGAGTTGACAGCCGGAGGAGATGCCAGGATCCAGGAACCGAGGTCTTCTAACATCTGGATTGCAAGCCCTTCATTAACTTTACCTGAGTCTATCAGAGAAACATTAAACCACTGACATCACTACTGAACATGATGACGCCATAGCAATCAATAAATAATTATAAGGGTGGTAGACAGGTTGAACAGCCTCCCAGCAGAAGTGGTAGAGGGTAATACAGTGAGGGGATTAAAACATGCCATGGGGTAGACATACGGCTCCTGATCTAAGACGAGACCAACGACTGATAAGGTTTGAGTCTTTACAGGCAGGAGAAACGGGCGAAACTAGAACGGGGGCCGAATGGGGCCGATCTGCCGGCGGGTTTTCTGGGCTTCTGTGTTTCAAAGTCTAATAATAAATAAATAAATAAATAATAATAATATATTAATAATTATTATTATTTCATGAAACACACGTTCTTCAAATTCAGCATTTCAAAGATTTCGCGTTTATTAAGAAGACGACCCCCTGAGTTGCCCAAAATGGAAGCTTTAGAGGCCCATTGAGTGTAACCCCCGTGGCACATTAACACGGCCCTCGGGCAAACACGGAACATACAACACGCGTCCTCGTGCAGCAAACCGAATGCCGGCAGAGAATAAGGAATCGCATCCTCTCCCCGTCTACAATCCGTTTTCTGGGCCGCTTCTTGCCAAACGTTGACCTTTGGAAAAGTAAATGAAGTTGCCGTCTGGATGCCGGCTGGCGGGCGTCCCTTGGCATGCAGGACAGGCGTGGCACCGTTCCCTGGCAGAGCGGAGTGCAGAGCGCGTCGGGTGCCAAGTGGCCTGTAACCGTGTGATCGTTACATTGTTCGGTTTTTATCGCTGTTATAATGTATTCTTGTAGCCCATCGGCAGTTGGGGTCTGGCCCAGACACCAGGAAATCACCCCATACGTGCCAGATCTACCCCTCCAGCAGCCAATCAGGGGCTACACGGGCAGCCGTCGCTGGATACGCCCGGCAACGCACTGTGAGCATGAAATCATAATCCGTGGTCACGCAGGTCCGCCATCAGCCACATGTACATCGCTGAGGGCCACCGGCCTTAAAGTGCCAGCATCACCTCCTCATCCCCAGTTCGGCCCCTTGTTGTGTCCTTCACCCCAATAACCAACTCCAGGACTCCCAGTGGGACCTCCCGCACATCTCCCCATCCAAATCATAGCCGGCTCTCTGGTTGGTCCCTCCGTGTCTCCCCTTCCTGAGGATCAAATCTATTGGCTGCAGGAACGGTCGCCCCCCCGCGTTACTGGTGGTTGCTGCTCGTTACTGGTCATTACTGGTGGTTGCTGGTTGTTACTGGTGGTTGGTTACTGGTCATTCCTGGTGGTTACTGGTATGACTGCCAGGAATCCCTCACTCAACACGAGGTTCCCGCTACACTGCACAATGCGGGGGCCACAGGGCGTTCGTAAGACGGTAGAATCTCCATAGCAGGGCCCCCCAAATCTCCAAGGGCTCCTCAGCCGCAGCGTAGCATTACACATAGTTCAACATGCGCAGACTGGAGAAAGACCCTCGCCAACGGCTTTTCCAGATATAACCAGAGAATCGTAACCAGAGTGGCCCCGGAACATGTTTACTAAATAAAGCATCTGCTCTCTGTCACTTTCTACAATCTTTACAAACGTATGAACTACTTGAATGCAGCATTCGCCCCAAACAGAGGAAATGTTATGCCCATCGGGGAGGAATCATGCCAAGGCGCCAACGTCTGCCAACCTAAACACCTGGCACACAGAGACGCTCCCGGCGCCGTCACCTCGCAGCCCGGGGCAGGGGCTGTTCTCTGGGAGGGGGAAGAAGGAAGAGAATATCCCTAATATTAGCACATCTCACATAATCAAATATCAATTCCATGACTCTCCGGGGTTAATGAGCGGACGCTTCCTCCATACCGGTGACCGCTGTCACTCTGGGAGAGAGCGCTAAGATTCTGACATTCACTGAGAGGGGGGGAGATGAGTCTCAGCAGATTTGGGACAGTTGACAGCTATGAAGACACGGAAAACTCCCAGACTCTGAAAGGGTGCAGCAGAGATAGGGCTATAATAACTAAATTGTGCGATCACAGCCTGGAGGTGTTCAGGACCTTTAATACGTTGGCGTAATGCTAGGCCGTCCACGTTTTACCAACACCCCATTGCTGAAGCCTTTCTAACCCTCATTCTGGGGCCGAAAGGGGCAGTTTGGGGTCCATAAGCCACAAATCAGTCCCTTCCCCCCATCCAGACCCAAACTCCCCCATCCGCCCAGCGTTGAAGGACAGAGGGGCAGTTAGACGCCTCTGACGGGGGGTCGCTGTGCCCCCGGGCACCGAGCGCATTATCTGCAGCTCTTCTCGTTGTGTCACCTGCATTGTTATTGGCGGGCGGCGCATTTCACAATCGCATTCTCATGTTAATGCAAATTGCGCAAAACGTTGCTTCATTTCTAACGAGCGGGGAGTCACCGGGACATCTGGAACGTTACGCAGAAGTCATTCCCGCCGCCAAATACCCCGTATATACCCCGTACGAATAACAGATATATATATTATATGAACATCTGGGGAGGAATAAAACCAACTCACAGTAACAGCGATCTCTGCAGTGTCAGCCAACTCAGCAGGCCCCTCATATTATTATTATTATTAATATTATTTAATTGTTTAATTATTTCTTTAGCATTATTAATATGATTATTCTCGTATTATGATGATGATTAGATTTATTTATTTTTTGATATTTTATTGTTTATTGACTATTTACTTTGAATAATTGATTATTATTATTAATTATTAGATGAGTTATTATTATTATTTAGTATTTTGTTATTATTAGGATTATTATTTCTATGATGAATGATTATTTATTTTTCTCCTTCTGCTGTAAAGACTCAAACCTTAATCAGTCGTTGGTATCGTCTTAGATTCAGGAGCCGTCTGTCTATCCCATGCGTGTTTAATACCCTCACTGTATTACCCTCTACCACCTCTGCTGGGAGGCTGTTCCACTTACCTACCACCTACTCAGTAAAGTAAAACTTCCTCCCATCTCAGCCTCTGACCCTGCAGTTTTAGATTAAAGTGCGGAATAATATGTAATTACCACCTCCTCCTTCACGCCATACAATGTATTAACACCCCCGTAGTGTCTCTATAATCCTTTTCTGATCGTTTCATTGGTGGGGCTTTTTTGTGACATCGGAGTCGTTCTCGATACATTGTGACATCCGGCAGGTTATGAAGTAATGTGAGCGGGAAGGATTTATGAACAGGTGCTTTTGTGCTCGGATTTTTGATTGAATTATCGAGGTATTTGGGATCATCGCCAGGGCGATGGATTAAAAGACGGACTGGCTGCCAAGGGCTGCGCGATGGAGGGCTACGCGAAAGCTGCAGAGCATCGCAACTAAGGGAGGTCACAGAGTCTATCAGCGCAGGATTCCTGGGGCTCTAATAAACAGCTCATGACCTAGGGGCAAATCTCTTCTATATGTGTACATGAGGGGGGGTCAGGGGCAGGAATACATGGGGGGGGGTTGGGGGGTAATTACACTGAAGCTCCGACTCTTCAAAGCAAAAGGACTTTAAGACACGAGTCCCCGTCAATTAACCCCTCGGACGTCACCCGGCAACGGCTGAAAGTGACCGGCCCCTGTATAATGTATAGATAAATCAGTGACCGGCCCCCTGTATAATGTTATAGATTAAATCAGTGACGCGGGCCCCGCTGTATATATGTATAGATATATCAGTGACCGGCCCCTGTATAATGTATAGATAAATCAGTGACCGGCGCCCCTGTATAATGTATAGATAAATCATGCCGGCCCTGTATAATGTATTAATAAATCAGTGACCGCCCCTGTATAATGAATAGATAAATCAGGTGACCGGCCCCGCTGTATAATTAATAGATAAATCAGTGACCGGCCCCTGTATAATGTATAGATAAATCAGTGACCGGCCCCCTGTATAATGTATAGATAAATCAGTGACCGGCCCCTGTATAATGTATAGATAAATCAGTGACCGGCCCCCTGTATAATGTGGCCAAGGTCCGCAGAGCTCTTATAGATTCATTCAGTCTCCAGATAACGGGGTCGTTCCCGGTGGCAGATTTTGTCCTCATCCGGCGGATCCAGGGGGGCCGGCTCTTGGCAGAACCCCATTTTTCATGGGCCACAACCAGGGGTCAGGGATGCTGTATAGATAATATCCCAGAATTTATTCTCATATTTATTAACTTTGCTGATTTGTTTGTAAACATTGCAACTGTAAACAGTAAACAAGCAATTACACTGCAGAGCACCGAGTATCCCGCTGACTGGTGAGCTTACCTGGGAAGAGCCAGAGTGTGGCCCCTGGGCAGATTCTCTGGGTTTTTACTCCAGTCTCAGGGTGAAAGAACCCCCTGGCCTCGGATAATAAGCGCACGGAAATGGCGCAGACGCCACGCGGTTGCATTTCACGCGGATTCTTTGGATTTTCGGCGTCCCTGAGCTTTGTGAACGCTGCATACGCTGTCTCTTTAATAGAGTGCCTTATACAATATACATTCTGCAGGGCAGCCGGGACGTTAATCTGATTAATACAAGTTTCTGTACACAGAGCAAACCTTATCCAAAATGCAAAAAACATGTAAATGTATTTAAGTGGTTGCTATGGTGATTTCACAACTATAGAATTGCCTTTTCAACGTAACCCCTGATGATTTCTTCAAACGTAGCGATTACCCTCTGATAAGTCTTCGGGGGTTCATTTCCTGCTCCTCGTGTAACATAACGGGTTTGCTGTAAATACATTTTTGATACATTGTATCTGCGCTCCCTCCTTTATTACATCCCCTGGGGGTGCTGTCTGTAGTTGCCGGCGTCCCCACGCTGGCCCCTGCTGGCGTCCTTTCTCCAGCCCATGCCAGCGCCCCCTCCCCGGCTTCTTGTCTCTGGCCCCTGCCAGCGTCCCCTCTCCTGTCCCCTCTCCTGTCCCTGCCAGCTTCTTCTCTCCGGTCCCTGCCAGCTTCTTCTCTCCGGTCCCTGCCAGCTTCTTCTCTCCGGTCCCTGCCAGCTTCTTCTCTCCGGTCCCGTGCCTGCGTCCGCCTCTCCTGTCCCCTCTCCTGTCCCTGCCAGCTTCCTTACTCTCTGTCCCCTGCCGGCGTCTCATCCGCGGCGTCCCCTCTCCTGTCCCTGCCCAGCTTGCTTTCTCTCCGGCCCTGCCTAGCGTCCCCTCTCCTGTTCCCTGCCAGCTTCTTCTCTACTGGCCCCCTCATGCCTGCGTCCCCTCTCCGGCATCGCCTCTCTTTTCCCTGCCATCGGACTCCGGGATTGAGGAATGAGGAAGTCTCCGCCCCCCCGCCAGGTGTATAAAGGTAGGAGGTGAGGGCGGCAGGTGCAGCGTTAGCACTGATCAGCCAGGATGTGCTGGAGTCAGCTGCTACTGAGTGTTACTCTCCTGAGTCTCATCGCTGGGGGGATAGCAGAGCCGTAAGTGGCAGTTTTCTGCGCATGGTGTATGACTTTATATTATTGCACCTGCAGGTGGTATTTTGTGTGTGTGCGCGCGCACGCTGCGTGGGGGGGGGTGTATGGGTGCTGTGTGTGTGTGGGGGGATGATGTGAGTGAGTGAGTGTGTGTATATATATATTGTGCTGCTTGGAGTGGGGTGATGGGAGTTTGTATATGGGTGCTAATGACTCGTCAGGAAGTAAAGAAAGACAAAGATCTGGAGCTAAAACTTTAGTGTTTATTCTGGAATAAGGGAAATCTGTTACTGAGAGGGTAGTAGATAAGTGGAACAGCCTCCCAGCAGAAGGGGTAGAGGGTAATACAGTGAGGGTATTAAACATGCATGGGATAGACATCCGGCTCCTGAATCTAAGACGAGACCAATGACTGACTAGATGGGCCGATGGGCCGGTCTGTTTTCTGCAGACAATACGCGCTCTCCGTCCCGGCCCTGCTGAAGAGCGGGCAGAATGCCACGGCGTGCGTTAACTTTGTGCGAATGAATGAAACTGTGGCCCTTGAGGTGGTTATGGGGGTCTTCAATGAAAACTACACGATCTTCAACGAGCAAATTCCCCCCGGGGACACCTTCAAGTGCAGGCCTTTCCAGGTGCGTACCTTTGTGTTTAACCCCTTCTCATCCTCCTCCCAACGAAGCCAGTGACTCGAGCGACCCGCTGCTTCCTCCCCAGGTGCCCCGGGTAAAATCGGCCGCTCCGGTCTTTATGACTCTCATGGCCGCCGGACAGACCCTCCGCTTCGAAGAGCGCTTCACCTTTGTGATTGAAATCATGGTGGACATCCACTTCATAAACCTGGACAAACCCCTCTACAAACCTGGGGATCAGGGTGAGACTGCTGTCCGCACGGAGGGGCCGATTGGGCCGATTGGGCCGATTGGGCCGCTTGTCAGCTTCTAGCTGTCCGTAAAATGCTTTATTACATAGTATAGCGCCATCGTATTCCATAGCGCTGTTCTCGCTCCTTCTTCCTGTGTGGTTTTTGGGAAAGACGTTCCATGAAGGAACGCTAGCTGGACCCCATAGGATTAACCCCTTAACTGCCATATAAAAATATTTTATTCCTCCCCACCCGGTACGGTCTGTAAATCTTGCGTATGTTTTAGTTTCTGCTCCGTAAAACGTTTAAATATAAAAATGTTATTCCTCCCCACCCAGTGCGGGGCCAGATCATTGCCTTGGATAACCGGCTGCAACCGGTGGAAGAAAACGTGAGTATAATATTTATTAACCCTTCCATGCCTCTCCCGATATAAGTCTGTGTGCGGCGACGGCCCTTAGACTCCGGGGGCTTATTGGATCATATTGATGGCAGATTATATAGGGGGCCTTGGAATAAGTTTAACCCTTCGTCTGCCGTACGGCCAGAAATGTCGGGCTGCGGATGATGATTCCCGGATCTCCGGGGCGTTTAGGGCTTCCGGTATAAAAGGAATATCTCACCGGAACCGTTAGGTTAGAACCCGCTACGGTCTCCGGAGTCCACGGTTAATACTCGGCGTTTCTCATTGGACGCCGCAGGGTTTGTGCCGCTAACGGAAGGCGCTGGCTTCTGGATGCAAGTAGCGATAGTTTGAGGAGAAAGAACCCGATCTGGTAAAAAGTAACGTTTATTAAGCTGTTACAGAAATCGCGGCGGATACGTTGCGTGAAGACGATGAGTCCCGCGTCGGTCTCCGCCGTATTCGGTTTATCAGCCGGTTGGGTTTCGGTGGCCGGTAATCCCGTCGCCCGGTTATTCCGTTATTTGTATCGGATTGGGTGCGATTCGCTCTGTAATCTGTGTTTAACCCTTCATGGATTGTAACCTCCACGTCTCTTCTTTTTCAGTACACGGCTGTTCATGTGTTGGTGAGTGTTTCCCACCGCTGGGGGGGTGTGAAGGGGGGGGGGGGG
>VKOC01036604.1:0-16942 GCA_009364415.1 Spea multiplicata | reverse complement strand
ATATATACCAATCCACATATATACCAATCCACATATATACCAATCCACACATATACCAATCCACACATATACACCAATCCACACATTCCACACATACCAATCCACTCTTACTGAATGATTTCCTACCTTTCCTCTTTTCTTCTTTTCTACTTTTCTTCCTACAGCAGTCAGCTACTTTTCTTCCTTTTCGCTCCTCTTCTTCTGTCTTCTTCCGGGTTCAGGGGGCAGCGGTGGGCGCGGCTTCAGTGCTGTGCGCCGGGATCTGACAACAAACCCCGGCGCACAGCAGCAGTTGCCGCGCGGATTGCAAGGGAGCGGTATCGGAGGTTTTTAACAGACCTCCGGCTCCCTTGAGTGATTTTAAGCCGGTTCAAGGGAACCGGCTTAAAATCAAATCACTCAAGGGAGCCGGAGGTCTGTTAAAGACCTCCGATACCGCTCCCTTGCGAGCCTGCTCCTCCAGCGGCGGACATTACTGTCCGTCGCTGGAGGGGTGCCGGGTGCCGGCAAGTTGGCACCCCCTGATGAGCGGCACCCGGTGCGGACCGCCCCCCCCGCCCCCCGCTAGGTACGCTACTGGCGATACCTCTGGCTGATAATGAATTCAGTGTCCATGACATATGCCTTGGACATGCAGATGCTACTTTAAGTCTCACACCATTGTAAATTACTGCTACTATAATTGCTATTTTATTAAATAGTATGCGTTGAACGCAGTTTGATGTAAAAAAAATAGAATTTCCATGAAGTAATGATATAATTGACTTATTCATGTCCCATTTTAAACATGTCCCATTTTAAACATTGGGTATATATATTTATACATATTTTTTTTAAAACGAACCTAAAATTAATAATATTCAAACATGAGGAAAACAGAAAATATGTAACTCTAGATATGCTAAGATATTAGGCAGTGGTGTTGAGAGTATAGTATAGTATAAGCCTGTATTTTACTGTATATTTAGTGTGTCAGTTTGGCAAGGTCAAGTATCTGTACATCACAATTTATCAGAATGTACAACCTACTGCATGCTTGATTAAACCATTTATATTACAATGAGTTGAGTTACAACGGCCTCTGCTTAATATTTAGAACACAGATTAAAATAGCAAAGGCAACTGAAAGAATAGTATAAACAGATTTAGTTCTAGCACATAAAAATATGCATCGAAACTAAAAGAAAGTTTAGTTAAGAATGGATAATGTGTCATACCTGTCTATATTGCGCCAATATCAGTTGTTTTTCCTGTAAGGTTTTAGGGCTATTCAAAATAAAATGAGCATATTTATTTATGCAAGAGTAATTTTATTCCTAATTCACTATTAACATATGGTTACGGTGACTTTTTAAAATATCTGATTGGACATGTAGCCTATGCTCATGCACAACATAAGAAATTTTCATTGTCTCTAAAAGGTCTTTTTTTAACTCTGTAGCCAAAGCAGCTGGTGAGGGGTTAGAGAGCACTCAAGTCACCCAAATCTCTGGATATTGTTTTGTGTTGTGCCATCTGTGTTGTGTAAAATATTCCTTAATATTGCCAGCTCTGGGTGAATTTATACGTTAAATCAGTTACAGAAAACAGTATCCAAGAAGCTTCAGGAGAAAATGTCATTACGGTGGAGTGTGAAGCTTCTGGCCCTGTACTTGAAACGTCTATGAAAGTAATTAAAGGACAATTTTCTTCAAAACTCAGGCAATTTAAATATCACTCAGATACAGTACAATTTAAACGTGTTGTCTCTGCACTGGAAAGCAGGTAAGCAAATTGAGCAGGTTTTGGATTCACATACTGTAATTTAAGTGCATACTAATATACTTACTATTTGTTAAATGTGTAATATTGTTTATGTGCGTTACTGTATTCATATTTTACATAATGAAATACCTGCCTTCACCCATAATCTGTCATTGCTAGTTACTAACCAATAGCCTCTCCCCTCCCACGTATAGCTTTTATCTTTCATGTGAATAACTACAAAAACTACAGAACGACATCGGCAAACATCACAAAAATTTCCCTAAATAAATTATAAATATGTATAAATACATTATTTGTTGTAGAATAAGACCCATAAATTATTGGATTTTACTAAAACATGACGTAAAGTCATGATTTTATGAAAGACACGGAGGCGAATATTGTGCAATTAACCCTTTCTTTACTCCCAACAGCAGCAAAGAAAAAAAGTACAACTGTAATAGAAAAAATGCAAATAGGAGAGTATGACATCACATAGCCCCTCCCATACAGCATACATCCCATATAAAAGGAGGCACACATCCCAGCATCCTCCTCTTTCTAGGCTGCGACGAACACAACATCTGAGACTGGACCGGAATAACCATCAGAACGCCGGACAGGAAAAAACCATCAGAACGGAACTGGAACCGACGGAGCAACAACTGGAAACTCCGGAAGGAGGACGGAAGAGAAAGAACGTAGAACCTCAGCCGCCAAGGCACCATCGAAGGAGGGAATGACTAACCTGGAAAAACAGGAAGGGAGAAGAGACACATGGAAATAGTGAGTACAGAAATGTCATCAATGAAGGACCAGGTCGACATATCGCATAGATAAAAACACAGCATGATAGGCAGAGACATGGAAAACATCACTGACGAAGAATGTCAAACCATAGCATCACAACCCCGAGAGAAACACTCGAATACCAAAACATAAAGCCAGGAGGCATACATGCAACAAGCAGGGAATAAGAAAGAACAAGAAAAACCGGCATAACACAGGGAGGGAGAAAATAAGAAGAGTCTGGGGGGGAACAATATTCGCCTCCGTGTCTTTCATAAAATCATGACTTTACGTCATGTTTTAGTAAAATCCAATAATTTTATTTCAAGACACGGAGGCTCATATTGTGCAAGTTTAAAGCTGAGACACAACCGAAGAAAAAACATGATCTATAGGCTTAAAATAAAACTCCCGGAAGGTGGATTCACGCGACCAATCCGCAGCACGGAGGATATCTTCCAAGCGCCCGCCCATCGCCAGAGTCGTGGATGCAGCTGCACTCCTAGCGGAATGTGCCCCAAACCTGGAAATGTTCAAGCCAGCCAGACCCATCACCCACTTCATCCAGCGTGAAAGCGTCGCCGAAGATACCGGACGGTGAGGATGGCGGAAAGACAAGAAGAGATGGGGAGAACCCGAAGAACGGAATGGCAAAGTACGAGCTTCGTATTCACGGAGACAAGCAACCGGGCACAAGGCAGCGTTGGCCGGGAAGGCGGGGTAAGTAACGGATTTAATAGCCGTTTTAGTGCGCCTGGAGATATCAAATCGCACACCCTCCGGAATGAAGGATCTAGCGTTCCAGTCGAGGGCGCGCACATCAGACACACGTTTACAAGAAACAAGACAAAATAACATGACCAACTTAGCTGATAAGTGACGTAAAGACAACTCTGAATTGGGAGGCCAGGACGTAAACAAATGAAGCATCACGGAAACATCCCATGTGGCGGAGTACCGGGGTCGAGGAGGCCGAGAAAGGCGAATACCCTTAAGCAGTCGGCAGATCATTGTGTGTTTACCAACCGGGACCCCGTCAAAACCCAAGTGAGCCGCTGAAATAGCCGAGCGGTGGAGATTGATGGTCCGATAGGCGCGACCCAGATCGAACAGGTGAGAGAGGTACCGAATGACAGAGTTCAGAGGGGCTGAAAAGGGATCCAAACCCCGTCCCAAGCACCAAGCAGCCCAAGCTTGCCAGGCTGAACGGTAAGATCGATGGGTGCCTGGAGCCCACGCTCTCGCCAGGAGTCCCTGAGCTGAGAGCGGAAGGTCTGAGAGCAGCCGGGCTTCCCTGAAATCAAACATGCCAGGAGGGAGAGAGAGCCTTCCTGGATCAGGGGATGAGGGACACCGAAAGGATCCAAAAGAAGTGGGTCCGTGGAATGTAACAGCCGAGGGATTGCCACAATCAGGTCCAGGAGGCTGGGGAACCACGGCTGCGAGGTCCAAAAGGGGGCTACAAGAACCACCGTAGCTTGTTGACGGCGGACCTGAAGGAGAGTCCTGGAGATCATCGCGAATGGTGGAAAAGCGTAGTGACGACCGTCGGACCAGTCCTGCAGAAAGGCGTCTACTGCCAGAGCGTCTGGGTCCGGGCGCCAGCTGAAAAAGAGAGGGAGACGAGAATTCAAACGAGAGGCAAAGAGATCTATGTGGAGAGGACCCCACAGATCCATAATAGATGAAAATACTTGCTTTTCTAAAGTCCAATCGCTGGAATCCGAGAGGTAACGAGAATTCCAGTCGGCAACCGAGTTGGACAGGCCGGGGATATACTCCGCCTGGACCATGATGTTCCTCTCCAGGCAGAAAGACCAAAGGTCCTTGGCTAGAGACGCAAGAACCGCCGACTGAGTCCCGCCCAGAGAATTGACGTAGCGAACCGCTGAAACGTTGTCCATGCGGAGCCTGATGCAGGAATTGACGCAATCCTTGGAGAAACTCTTGATGGCAAAAGAGCCCGCCAGGAGTTCCAGACAATTGATGTGAAGGTTGGACTCCGTCTGCGACCAGGGACCGCCGGTGGAGATCTCCCCACACCGCGCACCCCAGCCGTGAAGACTGGCATCTGAATCTATGGACAGGTCTGGGGAAGTGCCTAAAATTGCTTTGCCGTTCCAAGCCGACATGTTGGCCAACCACCATTGCAGTTCGTGTCTGGTCTGGACGTCCAGGCTGACCAAATCCGCGTACGAAGCTCCCAGGCGTAGGTGACTGATTTTCAAACGTTGCAAGGCCCGGTAATGAAGGGGGGCTGGAAAGATCGCTTGAATGGATGCTGTCAACAGACCAATGACGCGAGCCAGTTGCCGTAAAGAAATCACCTGTAAACGAAGGACCTTGCGAATTTCTTTCTTGATGGAGTGAATTTTGTGTGTGGGTAGACTGAGGGTACCCGCCGTGGAGTTGACAACGAACCCCAGGAATTCCATATGTCGAGTCGGGACCAAGTGAGATTTTTCTTTGTTGACGAGGAAGCCGAGACGATGAACAAGATCCAGCGTCCAGCTGACATGAAGACGCAAAACCTCCTTGTCTTGGGCCATCAGAAGCATGTCGTCCAGGTATATGATAAGACGGACACCACGGGACCGAAGAAGTGCCACCACGGGTTTGAGAAGCTTGGTGAAACACCAAGGAGCTGACGAAAGGCCGAAAGGGAGGCAAGTGAAACGCCAGGATATGTTGCGCCATCTGAACTGAAGGAGGTTCCTGGACTCCACCGCTACCGGTACCGTGAGGTAAGCGTCCTTGAAATCGATCTTGACCATCCAGTCGTTCAGCGATAGGAGATCCCTGAGGAGATGGATACCTTCCATCTTGAAGTGACGGTACTTGACGTAGCAATTCAGGAGACGCAGGTTGATAACCGGGCGGAGACCGCCTCCTTTTTTGTGGACCAGGAAGAGATTGCTGACGAAACCGGGAGTGTCCGGGTGAACCCGTTCTATCGCCCTCTTTTCTGCCAGGGAAGCAACTTCGGCATCCACTAGGGCGGTGTCCTGCTGTGAAAAACGGAATGGTTTGGGGAGAGACGACATGTGGGGTAAACTTACCAATTCGATGATATAACCCCTCACTGTTTGGAGAATCCAGGTGTCGGAGGTTATCGACTGCCAGGCCTGTAAAAAATGGGTGAGCCTTCCCCCTACAGGATATTGGGAAGAAGGGGGAAATTGAGAAAGACTTACCAGTAGGTCTGCGGGTAGACTGCGCGCCGCGGTATCCTCTAGCCCTCCATGAGCGACCACGTTGAGGGAAGAATGGTTGTCTTCCTGAGTATGAGTCCTGGAGCGAAGGACGCTGAAACTGGAAGTGTGTGTAGGAGCCTCGGCTCGACCGGGATGAGCCTTGGGAATAACGGCCGGACAGACGGCCCCTGCCTCTGCCAGCCCTGGGAGAAACCCGTTGATGGAAAACTTTCCTCATGGAGGATTGCGCTTTGTCCAGAGCAGTAAAGGCTCCCACGTAGCGCCCGAGATCCTTAATAAAGGAATCTCCAAATAATAGACCCTGAGCGTCGCTACCCATCTCGGTGAGGGCTAAATTGGCTAGTTTAGGCTCGATCTTAAACAAAATCGCCTTGCGACGCTCGATGGAGAGAGAGGTATTGGTGTTACCAGCGATGCAAATGGCCCTTTGCATCCATCCTCTAAGGATCATAGGGTCAGGAGGGGAGCCAGACTCTACCCAATCCTCAATTAATTGGAACATTTTTGTAAGAGGACCAAATATGTCCAAATGTTTATCCTGCGTGGCCTTAAGAGCCGATTCTAGACCCTTACGGGGGTTCCATCCAGACTTAGCCAGGAATTGGACCATCTTAGGGTCGACCACCGGAGTGTCACATACCTTCCCTGGAACAATGGGCCTAGGGCATTCTGCACGCAGTTTACTGCGGGAACTCTTGCTCAAGGGTTTGCGGACTCTAGCCTGCAAGTAACGAGCTACATGTTCGGATGGTAGCCATTCGGCTGACCGGGGGTGATGCAGATGTTCGGGGTCAAAATATGGTTCCCCAAATTGGTCTAGGACCGCAGGGTCTGATTCTTTAGGGGAAAGCGTAGTCTGGGAACTACCCGCTTGCGCAGGGAAATCAGCCGGGTGAACCAAATCGTGCGCAATCTGCTCCTCCTCAGCGGAGCTAGAGTCAGAAGCGCTCCAAGCCTCCTCTACAGATTCTGGGTCAGAATCAGATGAAGTTGAGGATTGTGCTCTAGCACTCCTCCATTTTCTCGCCTGTTCTGCCCGGCGAGTAAGGGCTCTCTTGCGTTTGGGTGGAACGCTCTCATTGATGGAAACAGATTCATCATCATTCACAACAGTTCTGGAGGCTGCCACACGAGTATGGTGTGATTTGAAAGTCACCTTCCTGCCCCCAGATATCTTAGGGACAGGGTCACTAGCATGAGCTGTGACAGGAGCATTCTGCATAGGCAGGGATTTATGAATGGCCTGAGCTAAAGAGGCTGACAGCACAGAGGTCATGGAGTCCATAGCAGAAGCTATAGCTAGAGACACAGAATTATTCAGCTCCTTTAACGGATCAGTATTAGGGAGATCAGCTCCTAATTCTCCTCTGATGGAGGATTCTTGATCTGACAGATCCATATCAGGTGACTTATTCCCGGCCATAATGGAAGGAGAACAGTAAAATATTGAAAATAGGGATATGCCCCTTTAAATGAGGTCTAAAACAAGCTAAACGGAGGGAAAATGGGGAAAAAACGAGCAGTGTACCGCTAAACGACCGTCCCGAGGCTCCGTACTCACACGCAGGCAGAAGGAGAAATGCCCGCGAAAGTGAGTGGGGGGGGCCTGGGGAGGGAAGAGCACTAGCGTATGACGCCGAAGCCTCACCACGTGTGAGACGCGAGAAGACGGAACGTAGAAGAAAAAGGCGCCTCGCAGAAGGAGAAGGACCGGAGAAGGCGTGCGGACAACCGCAGATGAGCCCAAATGAAGGGGAGGCAGACCGCAACCCTCCGCACACGGGGAGAGGAGGGACGAAAAACAGGGTCGGCGACACAAACGTGGAGGAAACTTAAAACGGTACGAGATACACAAAGAAACGAGCGGAAGCCAGAGAGAAGGGGGGGGAATTAACGGAGCAGACAAAAAACACTCATGAGGTATATAATCAAAAGGGTCAGAACCCAGACCGCGGGGATGGATGAACCCCGCGGCCGGGATAAGCAAGAACAAATAAGGGAAAAATATCACGGAAATAACGAAATATGAATAAATACAAATTATGAATAAATGAGCAAAACATATGTATAAGAGGTAGGATACTTATCTGCTGTCTGGGAGCAGCAAAGAAAGAGGAGGATGCTGGGATGTGTGCCTCCTTTTATATGGGATGTATGCTGTATGGGAGGGGCTATGTGATGTCATACTCTCCTATTTGCATTTTTTCTATTACAGTTGTACTTTTTTTCTTTGCTGCTGTTGGGAGTAAAGAAAGGGTTAATTGCACAATATGAGCCTCCGTGTCTTGAAATAAAATCATATTGACCACAATGAACAAGTTATGTATAGGCTCTCCACAGCTATCACAAAACTATCAAAACTCCAAGGGGTAGATTCAATGCCGAAGATAAATGTAACACAAGTAATTAAAGAGCAAATCTTTGGTTTGTTACAGTGGGAACAAATGAGATATAAAGTAAATCTATATTGGCTCAGTATAGTTATATAGTTTATTAACTGACATAACCTTTACACCTTGTAGTCTCATTTTCCATTGCGATTTATGATAGAATTGCTATTCAATTACATGTGGTACATTTATCTCAGACATTAAGTTTAGATCTAGATTTAAAAAAAAAGAAAAAAAATGATATGATTTCATACATAAAGTAGAGAAAAACTTACCTGATTTCTATTTAAATGTTTTCATTAGGTTAAGCAATTCCTTTATGAAATATTAAAGACTGAATGAAAAAAGACTATGGAAGATCTCTTTTAAATAAATGGGATTTTAAATTCTCAACAGTTCGTCATAGTCAGTTCATGCAATTACATATGGAATATATCCAAGGCTCCTACTTTCTGTTGTCTACATATTTTTCATCCAAAACTCAGTAATTAAGGTTGTCAATTCACAATGATACATTTAATTGATGCATTCTAAAACAAATATTTATGCTAAAATAAAACAAATTCTCAGTAAAGCCCTATCTGTGAACATTTATTATCAGCTTTGAATATTTGTACATCATGTACAATATATTCAGAAATAATTTGGAAAGTACTTGCTTAGTAGTATCTGAATATTCTAAGGGGATGTTTAACAAATTGAACATGAAGTGACATGTAGTGATTTCACAAAAGAAACAAACACTATGACCTGGACAGCATTAAAGACACCCTTCCCTAATATTTGGCAAAAATTATACCTCCAAACAATCATTGTAGCCATCTATAAGCTTCTTGCACCTGTCTGTTGGCAGTTTCTCTCACTCTTCAAATGTTATTTGTTTAAGCTATTGAATGTTTGTAGGATTCCCTTTCCCAGTGGAAGATGCCAGCTCTTTTCAAAGGTGAGACCAGGACTCATTGATTGCCAGTGCAAATTAGTATCTTTATTTTCCTTTCATTTCCTTTATTTTAACTGGTCTTATGTGCTTTATGATATGTAATTTGAATCATTGTTTTGCCGACGCACCCATGATCTTTGGCTAATGCATGGATGTCCAGTGGGTGGGCACGAGGGAGCACTTGCTCCACCCTGGATATTCAAAGAGGCCGATTGGAGAAGCGGCAGTGGAAGGAGAAATAGTAAGCTGTTTAGAGTAGTTTACAAGAAAAAACTGGTGATCGGGGGAGTGCAGCAAAAAAGCATTTATTTAATTCTGTACACACTCTGCTATCAGAGTGGTGTGGTCTGCTCTCTTCGGCTCTAGCTAGTCTCTTCTCCTTCACTCTGGCACAGTCCCCTTCTGAGCAGAGACACGGTTTGCATGCTGCAGTAGTTTATTTGAAACACGTATTCTAGCTAGGGTTAGTTAATACTCAAGCAGTTGAGACTACATTTCCCATGACTCTCACCCAGTATCATGTGAAAGCGAGTACTCAACAACTGGATATACAGTCAGCTATTACTGGATGAACACCATAGGATTTGTAGACTGGGGTAGTTAAGGCTTATCTTTATCATCCCAGCTATTGTAAACTAAACTTCTCATGTTGGCAGGTACATGCTGGTCTCTTAGCTACCATGGTTATACATTGTTTTCATATAAATGGGTAACTAACATTTCCCTCCCACCAGAAAACCGCTCTACTGAGTCAACAAAGGTAGGCAATGGGGAGGAGGTATTGGGGTTAGTAAAGTTGTGCAGTATATTTTGTCCTCCCCCAGGAAAAAAATGACCGCCCGTGTACCCATAACTAGTATTTCTGACACTGGAAAGCATGATTTCATGATACATTCAAGACCTCCAGTAGCAGAGGCAGCAAAGCAGTCCTACAACATTATAGATCCTCCACCATGTGTAACTGTTGGTGGGGTGTTCATTCCCTTATAATCTTCATTTCTTTAACTATAAAACATTTGTGCATTCAGACCTCTGCTTCAGCGCTTGCCAACACTATGTGCCGGCGATTGATGCTAAGCGCATCAATCACATATCCCGGTGTTTAGTATAGAAGCCATGCCGACAGCAAGGTAGTGTTGAAGCAGAGGTCAGAAAGGTGGTGCCAAAAGCAGATTAGTTAGCAGTGGCTTCATCTGTCCAAAGAACATTTTCCTAGGGTGATTGTAGTTTCACTAGGTAGGTTTTAGTAAAGATCTGTCATACCTTTTCGTGTTTTGCATTTAGCAATGGGGTCATATTTGGCCTTCACCCATAATGCTCTTCTTGTTTTAATACGTGTGGCATTTGGTACAGGTTAAAACCATAATTCCAGATCAGTTGTAAGGGGTATGGATTTGTAACGTTTTTTTTTTTCTAAAGTTTGCCCAGACCTTCGAAGACTTCTTTGCCTCTTACCACCACACCTTCAGAGGTTTTTACCAGTACCATGAGCCCCAAAATTCTTTATACTTGGTCCTTGGAGATGCCCTTGTACCCTTTACAATTCTTAAGTTTAGTGATAATAGCTTTTCTGATGCTCTAAGACAGTTACCCTGTCTTTACCTTTAAGAAAAAGAAACAGTGAATAAAATCTTTAAAGCCATCACTGACTGGTTAGAGTACGCTACAAAAGCACTGACAATTTATTGCATATGAGTCCAATTGTACAGCAATTACATTCTAGTTCTTCTTTTTTATACCTTTTTATCCCATGTCTTTTTTTAATTGTTAGTTTTATCCTGTGTAGTCTCACCAGATACTTTTTTCAGGAGATATTGTACATGATGGAAAAATATTCAAGGTTGCCAATAATATAATGGCATATCTCTATATTCCAATCATCCTTTTATGGTAAAATATAAATCTACGCCAATTAAAAAAAAAAAAAAACACAGTCTAAGCAAAAATTCTGTGTACATATAAAAGAAAGCATTTGCAAATTTTCTGCCTCAATGAACAACATATGCTGATGATCACAAACTGGGTTAGCTCTGGTATTTACCTGGCAAATTGTTTGAACAAAATCTGGATGAATGACAAAATACAGAATCATTCAATATATAAAGCTACATGAGGCAGTTTAAAACTACTATAAATTATACATTCTAGCAGGAGGAGAACTAGACTTGTAGATTAACAAAGACAACATTTCTTCTGGGACTTTGTTGGGAAATTATTGGGTAGTTTACTTAAAAAGTTGTAATTCATCTGTTCCCTAGATAAATAAACCTTCTAGGGTTTCCACATCTGATTTTCCACATGACATAGACCTTATGCAACCATTCGTGGCATCACAACGTTTTTGAAGTTTCAGAATGCTTCATGTTATGCATTTTTTAACTTTTTACCTGCTCTACTTGAAATGTACCGTATTTATCGGCGTATAACACGCACTTTTATAACTAAAAATAAGCTGAAACCCTACCTGCGTGTTATACGCCGATAACTCCTAGAGCTGCACGATCTGCAGCCGCATCTCCCTCACTTCCGGTTCCGGCGAGGGTGCGTGTTATACGCCGGTGCGTGCTATACGCCGGCAAGTACGGTATATTGCAAGATATTTTAGGAATTGCATTAGTTACTTAACAATCATGTTATCAGTACATGTACGTGACCACTATACCTTATAAAACATTACTACTATTTGGAGGGTGATCTATACATTATAGCATTATAGCAAAATGAATCATTACATCACATATATCGGTAATATCCATATTAGTACCTTTGTAATTCCAGAGACAAAGCTACACAATGAAGTAAAAGTTCAAGCAAATTAAAATACACTAATATATGTTATATTTATAAGCAAATTGTCTCTATCATGATTGACATACATTTATTCAACAGTTCTCATTTAGAGTACAAACAGATGATGAAAAACAGTGAAACTACTTATCACATGCTTTATTTATTATAGCCTAATTAAACATAAAGATATCAGAACAAAGAAACAAAACAAAGTAAAATTTCCTTAGTAAAATGGTTTATGGGGAGCGTTTTACAATCCCTCAGGTGCATTTATCGTATATACGTACACGAGGATGAGATTTAAGTGACAAGGTTTACTTGATCACTTTCATACCTACTCAGTGACATATCCAGGCCTAGCCCGACGAGGCCCAAGCCTAAAGTGGCAGTTTCAGCCAGGTGGCAGTCTACCTGGTACGAAACCGTGGGACAGAATGTTCTTTTGGGAGATCAAATCCCCCAGTGTCCCACTCCTGGTATATGTCACTGCTAAACAACACCCCAATATGTCTTCAGTAACATCTTCTGAGTGCAGTGATACCCCACATGCATGGGTTTGTTGGGTTTTTTGGGGAGGTAAAAGGCCACCTTTGTGAGGTGTGTATTTTAACTCTTTCCATGTGGTAATTTTTGTGAAGATATAGCGAGAAACTGTAGGACTTGCTCATAAAAAACTGGATAGACCCTGTGTGAACTCATTCATTTTTCTGTTGTTGACGCCATCTTGTGAGTGGCGGCAATGTCATTTACATGATGGCACTTCAAAGCAATCACAAGGCTATTGGGGTAGGGGGGTTGTGTTGCTACATGCTTAGGAAGTGATGATCGGTGCAGCGTCAGCCATTTTTTTGTGGGGGAACGCTTTCCTCCTCGGATCCATGGTCATCCTCACTTGTGAGGCTTCCGTGGATGCTAAAAAGCCACCGATTGCAATGAAAATGCCACAATGGCTGTGACGCAGCTGTTTAACAGCAGCCCATTGTCGTTATTGTGCTGCACCGCACGCCCGTACATGTACGGGTTTTGTCGTTAAGGGGCTAAACTGAGGGAAATTATTATTATTTTTTTAAAAAAATTATTATTGTTCACCAGTCAAGGAACCATTAAAAGTGGCAGTTTAGTGTTTTGGTTATTATTTATAGAGGACTAATCTAGCAGTATAAACTGTCATGGTATCAAAGGTGCCATCTGTAAGGACTTACCTGCCTCTCCGGTCCCGCGCTGTGGCCGGTCCCGCAACGCTTCCTCCTCGGCCGGCTTCCCGGGCAGCTAGTACCACCGCTACCCGGTCGGCGTCTTCACCACGTGGCCGACCACGCGGCAAACAGGTAGCACCGTGTGGTCAAAAGGTAATATTACATGTTACATACGTAACGTGTTCTTATAACCTCGGGTGACCTCCTTAATGCAGGACACACCTCCACCTGTCCCTATTTAAACCTGTCACCAGAATTAGGAATCTGCACTCACTCCCCACAGGAACTCAGGTGCTTAGCTGTGCCAGGAAGGGCCAGCTCCCCAGTAAATCAAAAATAGAAAAAGGCTCCAGGCACGCAGGGGTTCCTTCAGACAGATTTAATGTAGGAAACAGAAAACAACGTTTCGACCTCACAATGAGGTCTTTATCAAGTTTATTTAAACCTGGACTTCCCCTTCTGGGTCACCCTTGGTTGGTGTATTCTGTGGTTTTCCTGTGCGAGTTGCTGTGACTATTTCTTCGTTTGACCCGGCTTGCTGACTTTGCTCTTGTTTTCTGATTTGGCTCCTGTTCTCTGATTATTGGTATTGACTCGGCTTGTTTGACTACTCTTTTGGTTTTGATTCGGCTTCCTGCTTTACCGGTTACCAGACCTGGTTCTCGGTTCCAGCTCTCCTGGCTACTCCTGGTTCCTGTTTGTCTGGCTCACTCCGCCATCTGGGGTCCTCCTCATCCAATAGTTACACCATCTTTGGCATGATAAATTGTAGGTCCTTTGATGAGCTAAAGAAGAAAGTGTTAAAGCAAGATTGGCACTAGAGAGGCACCAGTTCTGCATTGTATGTAGTCCCCAGTGCTAAAGCATCTTTTAGATCAACTTATTGCTTGATGAGTGGTGAAAAGACTGTCTCAGTACCACAAATGAATTTGCTTCTGCCCTCTTGAAATCATGGGACTGGCCCAGGTTTATCCTCAACGCGCTAAATGTTACTATCATTACTATTTTCTTCAGGATCAATATGGCAATATCTATTTTTCAATATGAATTTTTTGACACTATCTTTTATAATGTGACCAAACTTCCAAGAAACTTTTCTATTCAGGGCAGCATCATTCAACATTTTTTTTCAAAGGTCAAGTTGGCATAGTCATGAGACAATATGGCTTTATCCAACAATTAATGATGTATTATTGAAGAGAACATTGTCATATTATTTTCTTTTTTTTGTTACTGTACTTAAATTTTAATTGCTCTTATAGTGTACATTTTGGGAAATAAATATTGTGTGACAGAAGAAAAGATTAGTGGACAGCTTTGAAAGAGTTGTATGAGGACAAAAATATGAAATAAATACAACAGTAAGTCTTATTGAATATATGTCTTGCTGAGAACTGACATATCTATAACAATGTGATGATTGCAAAGAAAAGAATTCATGTCTGAGCTTTAATGTTCTCGCCTTCCTAAAAAAAATAAAAGATATTTATAGGTGTTTGTTACCTTCCAGCTCAATGTTTTCCTTTCCCAATAGATTGTATGCACCATGTAAACACTTATTTTATCTAAATTATACACCAATATTTGTATAATATATCACAAAAATAACAATGTATGTTCTGTGGTACATTGAAATCTGTTTTAAATGATTATGGGGTGTTGCTAGGTCTCCAAAAGATCCGAGGCTAAGGCCCATAGCAGACTTAATAGCAGTGGAGTCTACTCTGGCAGTGGTTGTGTTTTATATATATATATATATATATATATATATATATATATATATATACACTCACTGGCCACTTTATTAGGTACACCTTGCTACTACTGGGTTGGACCCCCTTTTGCCTTCAGAACTACTTTAATTCTTCGTGGCATACTTTCTACAAGGTGCTGGAAACATTCCTCAGAGATTTTGGTCCATATGGACATGATGACAGCCCCCAGTTGCTGCAGATTTGTTGGCTGCACATCCATGGTGCTGATCTCCCGTTCCACCACATCCCAAAAGTGCTGTATTGGATTGAGATCTGGTGACTGTGGAGGCCATTGGAGTTCAGCAAACTCATTGTCATGTTCAAGAAACCAGTTTGAGATGATGAGAGCTTTATGACATGGTGCATTATTGTGCTGGAAGTAGCCATCAGAAGATGTGTACACTGTGGTCATAAAGGGATAGACACGGTCAGCAATAATACTCAGGTACCTGAACCATTGATATAAGGCAGGGTGGATCCATGCTGTAATGTTGTTTACGCCAAAATCAGACCCTGCAATCTGAATGTTGCAGCTGGAATCAAAATTCATCAGACCAGGCAACGTTCTTCCGGCCTTCCATTGTCCAATTTTGGTGAGCCTGTGCGAATTGTAGCATAGGTTTCCTGTTCTTAGTTGACAAGAGTGGCACCCGGTGTGGTCTTCTGCTGCTGTAGCCCATCTGCTTCAAGGTTCGACATGTTGTGTGTTCAGAGATGGTATTCTGCATACCTTCCTTGAAATGGGTGGTTATTTGAGTAACTGTTTCATTTCTGTTATCTCAAACCAGTCTGTCCACTTTTCTCTGGTATCAACAAGGCATTTTTCGGATAATTCTCTGTAAACCCTAGAGATGGTTGACCCTTTAACAATCAAGTTGACGCAGGTTGTAGTTGAGTTGGCAGTAGTAACTAAACTCCAACTTGGTTGCCAGCTGTTCTGCACTAGACTTTCAATAAATAAACGCAAAAGTAAAGGATGAAACGATGCGTATAAATGCTCATCAACAACTTGTCCTTCATAGTTTAAATATGATCTGGCATTGAAAGGGTTAAGTACATTTCTGGAAACTCTAAAGGAAAATTGAACAAATGTGCAGTTATTTTATTTATTCATTTATTTAATGATATAGAATGAAAATATGTACAAATACAACTAATTTGTTTCTGTACAGTGTGCTGGATAAAACAACATAATTAACACAGCTTTTACTTAAGACTAAAATAAATAAGTCAATTTGTTTCTACTACTATATAACCTGATCAAGGGTCTGTGATAAATGTAAATCAGAAGCTGTTAAGAGGTATAGATCCCAATGATTCATAAAGTAATCTTGCAAACACAGCAGGGAAATATAGCATTTGCAAATTGCTTAAATGACAAGCCTGCCATTATCTTAAATTATGGTGGCTCTATATCTTGTTTTACAATATTTTTGCTTTGATTATTTTCAAAAATTTATCTTCCTGGAAAGATATATTGCCTCGAATTTGCATATATTTATTTATTTTAGCTATGTGTACAGAATACCGAAGGTTGCAATATATAATTTAGTGAATTATATATAAATCCAGCAGCATGTTATCTGAATTAATCTACTATATTTTGGTGAACTGTAACACTCCTCAGATCTTGGGACATTTTTCTACTCGATATTGTTTTATAAACTGGTTGAAAGGCAGTAACACATTCAGATATGATACATTTATTAATTGGAAATGATTTTAAATAACCCCATTATTCCATGAATTATCTCCATCTTCTGCTCTGATGTACAATACCATTTTTAACGGGAAAGGATACAAACTCATATTTATAGATTTCAAATGTTGAGAAGGCCAAATTAATTATACATCTTTTAAAAACCAGAATTATTTATGAAAACCTGGGTTTGCAGCTTTAGTTATGTAAATCCATGTCAATCTTTTAATTATGCCATTAGTTGATAATGTAACTAATGGAATATCATCCCATGGACACACAGCAGTTCCTAAACATGATGTTTAACCATACTATGACTTGTTTATTCAGTTAGTACAGAATATTACCCAGGCACATATTTATTTTAACGTATTTATATTTTTATTGAGAAAAGTGAGATATTGTTATTATATATAGTAATTA
>VKOC01036568.1:0-11454 GCA_009364415.1 Spea multiplicata | reverse complement strand
ATCCACACGCATACCAAACCACACGCATACCAATCCACACGCATACCAATGGATGCATCATATTCCCAATGAATGCAAAACCCTTTCTAAACAGTCCCAAGTGACATAGGCTTCAAAAAATAAAATGTGAAAATTTCAAGTTTGGAAAAGGGAATGAACATGTTTAATTTTGTGCCCGTAACTTCTAACAAATTAAAAAAAAATATATGCATTTTTTTTTTAATTCAAGACATTTATATTAATGTATTTTGCAGTATTTTGGTCAACTGAACTGGTTTGGAGACCATTTTCATAGTAAAATATTAAAAAGATGTTTTCACAATTTTGTATTATTTACACTAAATGTTGAATTATACATCTATAAATAGTATCAAAAGAAAGCTCTATCTGTCCTTGAAAAAAACAATATTTAGTTTGTATTGGAGCATTAAAAATTAAAAAGGAGATTTGTCGTTAAAGAAACAGTGTAAACAGTGATAAAATGTTTTAGGTTTTTGGGCAGAAAACATCCTCAGTAAAGAAGGGGTTAGTGTGATGTCTTTTGAATTGTGTCTGCACATACTCTACGATAAATGTGCATGGACATAATTGGCCATTGGAGCATTTAGCCTGAATGGGATTTGGGATAGGTAGAAGCCTTGATTGTGAGTCTGCATATTTCATTAGTATCAGTGCTGGTATTTTTTTGGTCATTTGGTATTTTGTTGGTGGCTCAATGCAGGAAAGGAAAAGCTCAGGAGCAATCTTGTTTGCACAATGAGACAAGCTTCAAGAACCAAATATTTGATACATCACCAGGATGACATAGTCCCATATACTATTTAAAGCTGTTTTGCTTTTGTTGCAAATTATTTGACAAGAATACCTGCATAACATGGTATTTTGGAGAGGCTCTAAAGAATGACGATGTCATGCATATGCATCTAAACAGAGTAGTCCATAAACAGAGCAAAAACCATTATTGCAGCAAAAGTATCCAAAATGAGTTACTTGACATGGACAGCAAAGTGCTCAACAACATATTGATGAGTCTATGAAAAGCAAATGTCTACTCTGTCATTATGGACTGCACCTTCAACATCAGTCATATTGAACAGATGTTATTGACTGTATAGTTAGTGGATGACAGTGATTGACAGACACAAGTAAAGGCACACTTTAGGTGCTTTAAATCAGATATAGATTTTGTTTAATACACTGAAGGAATGTAAAATCCAGATAGAAGACTGCTATGGCCAGGAATCCTTGGTTTGAATCCAAGAGCTTTTTTTGCCTTGTGACTGTGAAATCCTTTGGTTGTCTCTGATGCAGCATCATGAGAGACATATTCAATATCCCTCTTTGGACTACCATAAATAATTTATACTATAGTTTGCATCAACTATCAGGTGGAGGATCTTCATAGAAAAGGTTAAAAATCTTATTGTAAAGTTACTGACACCGGTTGGGAGAGTAGCATTGACAGTGTAAAAGCTGTTAGGTTATTAGCTCTTATGGTGCCCTGATAGAACTAGCATACTAAGAGTAAGTTGTGGCTGGAACCCGCCCTGCCAAGCATGGAGTTTGGTTGACCACATCACTCACTTCAAATTACTAGTTTCTATTGTGGTTAGGCATGACACACTATTTAAACATTGGGGGCAAGGCAATGCAAAACAAGTCCATGGATATTTGGACTGCTACCTCTTTCATGAGAGGCTGCCTAAATTTCTATACAGCTTACATAACAGCTTCTACTATTCTGGGAAGGCTTTCCACAAGATTTTGGAGTGTTTCTGTGGGAATTTTTCCCCATCCATCCAGTACAGCATTTGTGAGGTCAGGCACTGATGGTGGACAAGAAGGCCTGGGTCGCAATCTCCATTCCAGTTCATCCCAAAGGATGTTGTGGTCAAGGCTCTATACGGCTAGTCGAGTTCTCCCACACTACACTCATCCAACCATGTCTTTATGGACCTTGCTTTGTGCACTGTTCATTCTGGAACAAAAAGGGCCTTTCCCAACCTGTTCCGACAAAGTTGAAAGCATAGGATTTTCCAAAATTTTTGGTATGCTTAAGCCAACCCCTAAAACCCCCCCAAAATAACCAAAAACAGCCTCATATTTCCACATGCTCCAGAGTCCAGTGGTAGCATACTTTAAACCACTCTATCTGACACTTGGCATTGTATTTGGTGATGTGGGGCTATCATGCAGCTGCTCGGGAGGGGGGACCCATTCCATGATGCTCTTGCCACACTGCCAGTTTGGGCTATTCAGCTATGGAATCAGAAAAGCCCTGACAAATTCTAAACACTTGCGAAAGTTTGGTATTTGGCTCTCCAAAGGATAATTATGGACCAAAAGGTTCCATTGGGTTCCTTAAAATTCTGTTAACATTCACAGTGCCCGAGGTTTAGGTCAGTGTAGGTTGGGCAGAAGAATTTAAGGACATGGAAAGGGGAATGATTTGTGAGCAGCAATCATGGGATTCTGCAAAAGGGCAGGCCTTTCTGTCTTTACACCTCTTTGGTTCGATCTACCACCAGGATTTATTTGAGTTACGTAACACAGCAGACTGTAAAAGCCACACAGTTTTTTTTTTTAGATTGCCATGAGTGTTCTCAGAGGTATAATTCTTCTAATATTTAATCTGTATACTGCTGTTTGCAAAGGTGTTGATCAGGTGGATAACAATGTTTACTGGATTTTTGTGCAGGGATTACTGGTTATATTGCTGGTCTTAATTATAGGCTATTAAATTTCTGTTTATATTGGATTAATGCACACCATCTGTAGTGATTGTGTGCAAGCCTGTGGTAAATACCACAGGAAGTATCTAGGAGCACATGGTAGGTTTATTAATATAGATATCACCATTTATATGTTGGTGTTAATTAGAGCCTCGGTTCTCTAGGCATGTGGTACATAACCTGTAATGATTGTGTGTTATGTGTACAAAGACATAGCTACTTCTTTTTGTGCCCAAGGCAAGAGCAGAAAATTGTAACCCACTATATTTTTACATTGATTATTTTGAGGAAAGGAGATAAATAAATACAACCAGCAGCCAGATTGCATACCAATAACTTGCACCAGCATCTAGATTGTAGACATATAACTTGCCCCAGCACCCAGATTGCATCCATAGGACTTGCCCAAGTACCCAGATTGCATCCATAGAACTTTCCCAAGTACCCAGATTGCACCCACAGGTCTTGCCCCAGCACCCAGATTACACAGACACAGGACTTGCCCAGATTGCATCCACATGATTTACCTAGCACCCAGATTGCACCCAAAGTGGTCTTTTCTCAGACAGGGCTCCTCTCAGTTTGGCTCTTGCGCATCTGCTTTTTCCACACTCTCTGGAGTCTGAACTCCCGGAGGTCATATGACCAAGAATTAGCGTGGGAATGGTTCATGGCAGACATTTTCATAGCTGCTGGACTCAACACTATTTCTTTAAAACAATATGAAATAGTCCCCCTGGGTCCAAATGTGTTAGAAGGGATGAGTCTATAGCCTTTAGGCCCAAAACAATAACTGTAATGGGTAAACTGTCAAAATATACACATACACTGCCCTTACTAATGCCTACTCGCTTAGCCATACTTACGCACATTCACACTTGCCCTTGTAGATAGAAATTCAGTTTTACACTTGCCTTTGTATCCACTCCTTATATTTCATCCTATCGCTCTCATTTCTCTTTTGCTCTCTCTTTTCTCTTTATCTGTCCCTTCTCTTTGATCCCCTCTTCTCATTAGCTCTCCTTTCTATATCTGCCGTCTTGATCCCTCTTTTTTTCTCCCCTTTCTATCTCCCTTTCATTTTCCTTATCCTTCTCTTTTTCTCCCTACCACACCCCTTTCTCTTTTATCTATCCCCCTTTTCTCCCCATGTCCCTCACTTCACATTATCTCTCCCCTTTCTCTTTATCTCATCTTTCCCTTTTCTCTATATTTCTCCCCTTTGCCCCATTTCTCACCTTTCTCCTTATCTGATTTCTAGTTTTCATGCATGCTTGCAAGATTTCTCAAGGGCTGTCTTAACCTGCAAGATCTCACACGTATTGGTTGTGGTCCCTAAGGACTAGCATCAGTCAGAGCTGTCTGAGATATGAACTCAGATTGCACTAGAACAAGCAGTTATGTGCAGGACTCAACACGGTCAGAGTCCCTGGTGAGTGTTAAGCAGTGTGTCTGCCTCACAGGAGTTGTTACCCAGGTGCTATACCGATGCCAGTATACTCAGGGACCCCATTAATTTATCAAAATCTCACCAGTTTGACACATTGTTTTCCTTTTACATGTCATTCCATATTCATACATATAACACATTTATTATGGGAACATAAACAATAAAAAATGGGAAAATAGAGGGGGAATAAGGGGCACTATTAAAACACACACACACATGTTATGTTCAGTAACATACGCAATACACTAAAATATTTAAAAGAAGACCTTTTGTTTACCTAACAACTTGATCCGGTATCTTTTGCAATTTATTTTAATATTTCACCATACCAGATTAATTGCCTTTTTGTATATCTTAATGCAACAAAAATATCCATAAATGGTAAATTCTACCTAGAAATTGAATGTGAATAATAAAACCTTAAAATGTACTCTAATTATAGGTGTAGTTAAATCTCCTAAATGCGGTTATGACCAAATTCCTCAGTTTCACAAATATTCGTTTGTATGCTTTTAGTGAGACTATCATCTGCATGGCTAACTGCAGCACTTGAGAGGTGACTCATAACACCCAGCAGCACCCCAGACAGAATATTCCAAAATATCTACATTTAAGCAAACAAACTCAATCTCTCGGATGTTCAGTAAATAAACCTTTGCGGACTTGTTATTTACTATTTTCTATTATTTTTTTATGCGCAAAAATATAGAATGAGAACATAATTGGTGATTTGTACACTTCAAATGTCAAAATGTCATTGCATCATGATGTCTTGACCCTCTAGTGCTTTTTCCCCTTCCCAGATATAGAGTGTGTTGGTCTTGCTTTTCATGTGATTTGTCTTTATTTTTTAATATCATAATTGATATTGTCTGTGCTGTGGTCTTCATTGTATCATCTAGCTCATTTAATTTATAACATTTTTCTAGTAATATTTCATTGAGCTTGTTACCCTGTTGTTGATACACTAAAATTTCCGTACAGTTTATTTCTTAGACGGTTGTGTTGATCTTTAGGGACCCTCCTTATCCAAGGAGCTTAATGAGAACTCTCATTGCTAATATGAGTATTGCTATTCACTATTTTAAAATGTGTTTTAGTTTTTGTCTCTCCATTTTCTATAAGCACATCTATGTGTCTCTCTGCTGAATGTTGTATTTCAAACGATAATTTGTTCATTATTGTTTGAATGATTCAGGAAGGCTTGGAGGGATTCTTTAGCTCCTCTCCAAATTAAACAAAATATTGTTTATATATCTAAAATATAGGACCAGATTCTCCTCCCAGTCATACCTACTTCATACTTGTTGGTTTTCTCACCCTCCCATAAATTACCGGGGCAACTCTGGTCCCCATAGCTGTTCCTTTGAGCTACAGATAAAAAATTCTGTAAATAAAAAAGTGTGTATGATTTCTATCAAATATTATACTTGTAGTGGAAGAAGTTCACCTTTTTCCAAGAAGGGATTTCTTTAAATGCTGGACATGGTTGATTATTGTATATAATGGCAAAATGTCACTGGAGACATATGTTCAGACTCTGACTCTAAAATATTTAATAAACAAAGTCTTTCAAGTAGGATCTCATGTTCTGAACATACACTATAAAGACAAAACTATTGGGAAATCTGACCATTACAATTGTCTAAAATGATAAGATATTGCACTAACATATGGAGTCCCCTATTAGCCCAGAATTTTGGAGAAATGTATCCTTTTGTCAATGCATTTGTCCAGGATCGTTCTTAAAGCCAGGGAAGTCAGGCAGTGCCTGGACCAGGAGGAGCCAACAGTCATTTCAATGTGTAGAAGTCCATCTTGCACCTGACAGGGGTTCAACAGAATACCTGACAATTTCTGGAGGGCATACAGATAGATCTCTGCCTACATTTGCATCCTTAAAGTAAAAAAAAAAGCGGAATATACTGGTTTGGGCGACTAGGGGGCTTCCTGCTTTTTTGGTTTGTTTTTTAATTAACGTATCACTAAAGGGTAAAGGGAAAAACACTTTACAAAAAGATCAGGTGTTTTATTCAATTTTAGTGGTGCAGCAAGTAAAACGCTAACATAAAAACACTTCATTAAGATTACAAACACAATCAAATATGCACTTTACATACATAAATGAACTTCTCAATTTATAAAAAATCTGTATAAATGTATAATTATTTACTATTTTGCTGCTCAATGAAATGAATGTAAGGGAGATCCCTTGTCTTCCCAACTGGCCCGTTTACACTATAGTGGACTGTGCTGAGCTGGCAGAGCCTCCATAGCATTCGGTTCCCTGGGCACTGCGTATCTTCATAGGTGGAGCACTGGATATAATGTCACATCCAAACACTCAGCAGAAAATACAGCGGCTGAGGAAATACATCACAGTATTCTTTGTCTAGATCAATGCAATTAAGTATCACTTGAAAAGAGTAAAACTGACTTACACCTTATAAACAAAAATATGTAGGCACCTAACCATCACACCAACACTACCATTAAACCGTTTGGGGGTCACTTGGCAATGTCCTTGTTTTTGAAAGAAAATCAAATTTTGTGCAATAAAATAACATGGAATGGATCAGAAATATACCGTATTTCCCCAAGTATAAGATGCACATTTTTTAGAAAAAAATTGGGGTCTAAAAATTGGGTGAAAGTTGTTATAAATGGTAAATTTTCAAGCTGGTCAAAAGAGGTAAGTGGTGTCCCTCAGGGTTCTGTTCTGGGACCAATTTGTTCAACAGATTTATAAATGACCTGGCAGTAGGCGTTGAAAGTCATGTTTCTGTGTTTGCAGATGACACTAAACTGGGTAAAGTTATACAGGGCGAGCGGGATATTACTGTGCTGCAGAGGGATCTAGATAGACTGGGGGACTGGGCACACAAATGGCAGATGAAATTCAATGTAGATAAATGTAAAGTTATGCACTTCAGTGTAGGGAATGCACAAGCAACCTACACCCTAAACGGTAGTGAATTAGGGGTAATAACAAATGAGAAGGATTTGAGAATTGTTATAGACAACAAACTAGGCAATGATGTGCAATATCAGTCAGCAGTTGCTAAGGTCAGTAAGTTATTGTCGTGTATAAAAAGATGCATCAATTCGCGGAATAAAAATATAATTTTGCCTCTGTATAAATCAATGCTAAGGCCGCACCTTGAATATGCTGTGCAATTTTGGGCACCTAGTCTAAAGAAGGATATCAGCACTAGAAAGGGTGCAGAGGTGGGCTACAAAATTAATAAAAGGAATGGAGCGCTATACTTATGAAGAAAGGTTAACAAATGTAAATCTGTTTAGTTTAAAAAAACGGTGCCTCAGAGGGGATATGATAGCATTATATAAATATATTCGGGGCTGTGACGGGACTGACCTGTACCCCGACTGGGTACTCCCGCCAAACGTTGCTTCCTCCTGCCAGGACACCAACAAGTAACCCCTTCAGCACCAGGCAGAACCAGCGTTGTAGATAGAAGGAGGGATGTCGCTGCACCGAAGCCGCATTGGCACTGTGGCTATCCGAAGCTTAGCTACACAGCGTGGCTATAACCCACCCCAAACATCAGGCAACACTCATGTTGAGGTGAAAGCAGGACTCATTTATTAAAGCCTAGAAAAGGGGCAATACAAATATCACATGATCTAATTACCATGGCAGGAAGGAAGTAATTAGATTAAATTCTGCAACACAATATCCGGGGGAAGGACAGGATGTCACGAGACATAAATAATTACATTAACTGGGGACGTAGACGTGGAATGACGATAGACATATAATTGGCTTGAGACAGACAATGGCCAGGACACAGGGATAACAGGAGCTCACAGGATTAACAGCTACCTGTTATGTAATTGATAATTAGGTATGCAGCAGTGACACCTTGTCATACCTACAGGGGGTCTTAAGACAAGGGCTAACTCACACCATAACAGGGGAAACACTTCACACCTATACAATTAACAATGCAAAGACAATCAGCCTTCTTCCTACCACAGGATGTCCAGCAGACGTTACAGTTCTGAGACTCTGAGTGCTAAAACATGGGGAACATCAGCAGACTGAACCCCTGTATCCACACACAGAAGTCTCTACAAGGCCTGGGCCCATAGTCGATAGGGAGGAGGCCGGCTCTCAGGCCTCTCCAGGGGCCCCAGTGATGGAGGGTTCTGTCACAGGGGCCAATACACACCATTGTGTGGAAATCCATTCATAAACAGGACCTTTGCATATGACGCGTGGAATTCTCTGCCTGCAGAGGTAGTTTTATCGAAGTCTGTACAAACGTTTAAACTGCAACTGGATAGATACTTGGAAAAACATAATATTCGGGGATATAATCTTTAATTATGGGGAAACAGCTCATTGATCCAAGGAGAATTTTTTTCCCTGGTTGTTTGCCTTCTTTTAGACCAACTGCAACAAATTAACAGATATAGGAAAGGCTGAACTTGATGGACGCATGTCTTTTTTCAGCCTATATAACTATATAACTATGTAACTGTGTGTGAGAAATAAATCAGTCTTTGTTCTTGGTGATACCCTAAGCTGAGTTACGGCTAGTGACCAGGGAAACCGAGGAAAGTGTGTTGTCCCAGGGTAAGGGAGCTCAAGTCGGAGGTAGTTGGTCAGACTAGCCAGATCTGTGACAATAATGTACATTTAATATATATTTGTAGAGTAGGTTTTGTGTACTAGGTGGGAGTATTAGGCGCTTCTTAACTTTTAAAGTCTCACGTGGGGACTAAGTTGCTGTTTTTTACATACCTTGTTTTAATGTTCAAGTAACTTTGAAGGGAAAAAAAAACACCTTTTTTCTACCTCTGGAAAACAATTCATTAATAGGTGGAATGAGCCGTGAAATCCCATAGTAGTTTAACATTAGGAAGGGTAGAGGGTGCATAATCCTCTACTGTATTGATCTCTTTGTGCCACATAATGACCTACATGTTTAATAGGGTGAGAGTCCATAAAGGAACACTCTAGTGTAGTGTTGTCACAAGGGAAAGAGAACCTTGCCTTCTAAATAAATAAATAAATATTCACACAGTGGAGGATTCCAGGTCAGCAAACATTGTGAGCACATACTGTTAAACTGATAACTTTATGGTAAATCGTAATGGCCTGGCTCTGAACATTTGTTCATGAAACAATTGTAACAGTTTTATTGAGTAAATTAACCACTTTGTGCCAAAGAACATTCTATGCTCCTTCACGACCATGAGGATACAATAGAATTTACTCTTTTCCATTACTCACTGCTCGTGCTGTGGGTCTAATACATGGGAGATTGGGCTATTTATTGACAGACTGGCCTTAAATTGGAGCTGAGTGCATTTAGACTGTATTTGAAACTGCAGGAATATCAGTGATTAGGGCCTGGTGGTCCTGTTGTGAGCATGGGACTGGATAGTGGGAGGAGGATGGGACAGGGGGTCTCTGTCTTAGAAATGTACAATATTTCTGATGGTAGCCCAGACTCTAGTTGTCTTGAATGCACAGTAGATTAATATATAAAGTGGTCTTACATGTGTCTCTTGTTGTCCAATCAATGTAATGTAGTGAACCTAGTGAATTGAAGAAGCCAGGAATAATCAGTGCATACACAGAGCACTTCTAGTGCTAGATTACCAATATATGACAATGGTTTATTAAAGGATAATGAAAACCATTTCTTGTGTATAGGTGTTACTGATTTTTATATCCTAGTATATCTCAAAATCTCAGTTGTCGACTAGAGTGTTCTCTGAGATTTCCCTAACACATACATGTTTTCACATAAAAATATCCGTTATATGAAAAATGCATTCAGAATAGTGATATGATAAAGTTAAGCATATCAGGATAGTTTTGGGGGTGTTGTATGTAAACTGGGCTACAGAGGAAATGTGTGTTAATATAGGCTAACCTTTAGGTTGCTGGAAAAGGGGGAGACATATATGGTTACAGACAGAAAACTATTAATCAGTAAATATGTAGGATTGCATTTGTAGCCTTTTGTTCCCCCTGTGCAGTTGACAAAACTTTCCCAATGGTAGAGAAAATAAAACAAAGTTACCAGTGATGTAAAATAGATTACTAATGGATTGTAAGATTGCAAGAGCAGTGCCTTCTTCTCCTTTTATACCAGTATGTTTTAACATGTGTTATGTCATTTTAAAATAAATATATGTAATAATGTAATGTCAAACAAGTTCCATAGTGCAAAAGCTCATACTGAACCCACACAAGGTTTTTCAGGACAAGAACGGCTTTCCTTAGATGTCATTGTTTGGATTGTATCATATCATTTCTTATAAAAAAAAAAGAGAAAAAGGGACTTTTTCTGACTTGAAAAACTACTGAGTTTAGAAATACCCAATGTTTTTATGTTTTTTTTTTTTGCTTGTTATGGGGCATTTTTTCCTAATCTGGTAATTCTTTGGAATCTGGCCAATGTTATTTACCCCATAAAAACATATATTTTTGAAGACTAAACACCCCAGGGTATTTCAAATACTAGTATTTTAACCCTTTCCATCCACTAATCCTATTTTTTAACACACTTTTTACATCAGGTATCAATTTACAGGTCCTGGTATATGTCACACATGTCACACAACACGGCAATATGTGTGCAGTAACATCTCCCGAGTACAGTGATACCACCCATGCCTGGCTGTTTGGGGCCAAAAGGACCACATTTGGGGCATGCACATTTTTCAATGCTGAACTTTGGTGATCCTATGCCTATGCCCTATTTGGTACATATTTGAGCCTGGCCACTTCAATGTTCCCAAAGGAACCAGATATTTTTGAAAACTAGACACCTCAGGGTATTTCAAATGCTGGTATTTTAACTCCATGCACACATTTTTACCACCACCCTTTGTCAAAGTTTGCAGTAGTATTTTTTGTGTGTATTTTTCCCACACACATTGTAGTTTAGGTATGAATTTACAGTTCCTAGTATATGTCACTGTCACACAACACCCCAATATGTGCTCAGCAACATCTCCTGAGTACAGTGATACCCCCCATGCATGGGTTTGTTGGGTTGTTTGGGGTCTAAAAGGCCACATTTGGGACGTGTGCATTTTTCAAATTGCAAATTTGACAAGTGGTCATCCTTCTCCGTGTGTTATTTGGGACATTGTTGAACCCGGCCAATTCAATTTACCCCATAAAAATCATACATTTTTAAAAAGAAGACACTCCACTGCATTTAACATGGCAGTATTTTAACTCTTTCAGTGCGAGAATTGTTTGAACATATAGTGCTAATTTTAGGA
>VKOC01036557.1:0-10459 GCA_009364415.1 Spea multiplicata | reverse complement strand
GTTTGATACTTTTTGATTGACATACTAGGCACCTTTAGACCAAACTCCAGTAAATACTGGCATATTAGAGAGTAGAGACATAGAAACTAGGAATCCCGGATCACTTCCTGATCATTATGCATAGCAAACAATAACTCATGAGCAGGAATATTTCAGCAATTGCAACACAGCAAATACATCTCAAACAATGTCACTGAATGGTGCCTTCAAATGTCAGCATTTGAGAGTGCCTTTCTCACAAAGTAATATTAAAAAATATCTACAGACAAAAACTAGTGTAGATGTTTAACAAATTAAATATAACAGATTTGTTATGCTTTGAATCTCACAAATGTCCCATGCAAGGAAGGAACATTACGATGCATGGAACATCTGTGATGTCACAGTTGTGTGCATTTTAGTCCAAGCTAGGACAGCAGTTCACATAGCACTGAGTGATTTCACGAAGTGAGGTCTGATATATTTTATCTTGAAAACTTGCTAATGCTTGACAGGAAGGGTTTGGTTTAGTCTGGGTGTCATTTAGTATCACACGTTTGTATTCGTTTAGGATTTACCTTTTTCTCATCAGTTTAGTTTGTTGGAAACTGTGACAGATAAGGGGTAGCAAAACCTTGATAGAACCGCAATTTCTATGTTGTGCAAATAGCACTGGGCATTTAGCATTTTAGGCCTGGTTATTCCACATTGTGACTGTTATAGTGGTTAATCAGGCCCTATATTCAAAGAACTTACTTGGGTCAATAAACTAGCGCAATGTTTTGATGCTAAAAGCATAGAAACATAATTTTTATAGCACTATCCTTTCAGATTTGCTTTCCATGATAATATTGTTTTTAAAATAATTTGTATAGTTTGTTTTATTGGCACTGGAAGGATTCTAAAAAATATTTGAAGAACATCCATATATTTCTCCCATAGGTCCTCTAAGATGTGACCCCTCGCCCCACTTGTTATGATTACTCCTCTTTCATACTGTTTAATTTTGAGAAAGTACTTCAAATGGTTTTGGTCATTAAAATATCATTGTCTTCCAGAAAAAAAATTGTGAGATGATGGAAGTGAAAAAAAGAGCCAGCAAGAGGTCTTTTTCAGAATACAGGTCAGTGTTTTATAGTGAAGCAGGTGCTTTAGAGAAAGGCAGGACTTCTGTGTGATGCCCATTGTTTAAATATGATCTGTGATCCAAACCTGCATGAAAATATCACTTTATTTTATACTGTCATATTAAGAGGATTATATTAGCAACACAATGTCTCTAACTTTTATATCATTTGGAAATCTAAAATTACTAATTAAAAAGCTGATAAATTAATCAGTACCGCAACATTAATATAAAAACTTGTGTAAATAAAGAAACAGATCTACACAACTTTAAAATAATAATTATGATTTACAATAAAGGCTCATTGGTCTTATAATTAGGTGTTTTCATTATGTGAAATGGTTTATAAAAATGAATGGTGGTATGATACATTCCTGATTTCTTCTATGCTATAGAAGGTGATATAAAAAGGATTTCTACATCAATGATCATTTAAATCCCTGTGTTTCTGTTGCAACACTCTTAACTGTATTATTTTAACATGAAATATATATACAAACGTCTTCATCTATGTTTCATCCCCTTCAGCATGACCATGAAGCAGGTGACATCTGAAGTGGAACCTCTTTCCAAAAAAAGCAAAATAGGCTTTGGGAAAAAGAGCATGTGGAGACAACGTGAGTTCCAAACTTTATATTATAACTGATAAAACACAAACCAGAAAATTTCACTCTGTTCATAGTAACAATTGTAATGGTTAATATTGATGTTAACCTGTGTTTTAGTTCTTAAACAGATGTTGTTTACATTGTTTCTTTTCATTCTACCTTCTCCTTCTAAATTGAAATGTATTTAATTCTATTCCCTTATTTCTCTCATCCAGTTCGGCAAACAGTGGAGCTGAAGCAAGCCACCAAATGGTTTGGGAGGTGGAAGTTTGACCACCAGGTGAGCCCTAATAATTTCTCATCACAAGTTAAGCATTCATCAAAATCTGACTTATTAAAAAATCCAGTATTTCAAAAAACAAGTCCTTTGTGCAGTAGATTTACTTATATTAGGTTTGGAAATTAGTGTCAGGAACTGTATTATTTTCCCTTTGTGATAAAGGTAATTGTTTGAAAGTTTTATCTACAAATATAAGTTAACAACTCCTAAATATTAAGTAAGGTGCATTGATTTTATAGAGGATTAAGTACACTATAATTCTCAAATGTTTAGTTTAGATAAAGATGAATTTATAATAATAAGTCAACGTTTCAGTCTTTTATTTTCAGACTTTCATCAGGACATGATGATATATATATATTTAGATATTATAATAATAAGTAGTTAATAATGCTAAAACATGTTGAATTATGGCCATTTTTTGTGTTTATTTTATTTCAGTAAAAGGATCCTAATTCTGGGGAGCCATGTACTTAAAAAAGAAAATGATGCCGTTGCAGAAGAACTGGATTGTGGGGGATAGGCCGCCTTATCGTATTTATTTTATAGACTACATGTGGCAAATAAAATTTTTTTAAAATCCTTTGCTCACCACTATTTATTATAGCCTTCAGTAACAAAAAAAAGAAAAGAATCAGAGGGCAGAGCTTAAATTGCAGATTTTTGATCCAGCTGCACTTGCAGAAAGTAGCTTTTCTCCTCTGAATTTTAGTTCTAAACAGCATTCAAGGATTATGTCATGTGAAGTGACACAACTAGTATTCTGCTAATGCCTCCTAGGAGCGATCAAAAAGGTCCCCTGATTTTGTGTTGCTGATTTTTATCTATATAGAGGTCCACACAGAGTTCAGCAACAAGTAACAAGCAACAAGTTTGATCAATGATCGTCTCCTAAGTTTATATTGGAATTGATACATGATATGCATAGTGAAGACGTTCAGGTAACTTAATTGATAGATACCATTGACTGAGGAAACCCAAAGCGTTAGCCAAGGATATTCCTAGAGACGTCATCCTTCTCTTCATACCATCTGAAGGAGAGCATATTAAGATTGGGGAGGAATAAAACCCTGAAAGATCCAAGATTTTTAGACATCCAGATTTATGCAGATCTTTCCTTTCTAGCAAGGAATTGAAGATGAACCTTCCAACAGGAATTACGACTGCTCAAGTGCGTTAAGGGTGTTTTTGAACAACTCAATTGAGACATTTACTTCGGCAATAACTCTCAGTGACTGGATTAAGAAGAGAAACTCATAGTTCTATTTTTGTTATATAACTATTGAATGAGCCATAATTACCGGCGGGCACTTTAATACTTTAGCATTTATTTTACGGATTTGTTCGTGTTCTATTTTTTGTTTTGTTATTACGAACGGCTTTTAGACCGATCACAACAATATTTATCAACATGAGATGCTCATAATCTATAGTACTCAAGTCTTTGTCCAAAGTGCTTTTTTCTTTTCTCCTATACACACTAAATCCAACTACTCCGACACTTTTACATGGATTTTTACAAGACTTGTTAGCACACTATGGTACTTCCATAGATATATAATTAATGTTGATATTAAAATGTTTAAAACCTATGCTGCGCACTCTGATCCATACAGATCAGGTGGGCTTTGTGCCAGGTAGCGACTCCGCCAATAACACTGGACATCTGATAGACATGTTGGACTATGCTAAAAAGACCAGATGCCCCCTCCTGACTCTCTCATTAGATGTTGAGAAAGTGTTTGATAGGAGTGGGTGGGGGTGGACAGTCCTTTGAACTGTCTGGTTGGATTTATACAGTTATCACTTCCCTTTACTCAAATCCAATTGCACACTTCGTTGGTCCGGGGTTTTGCTTGGACTGGTTCGACCTACAAAATGGTACTTGAAAGGCTGTCTGCTGTCACCCATACTCTATATCCTTTCTCTGGAGCCGTTTGCTAGGAAAGTGAGAAATAACCCAGTTATAACAGGCATCAAGATTGGTAATGAGGACTATAAGATTTCATTATATGCGGATGATGTGGTCATTTCTCTATGTAACCCTATGACTTCAATGACGCATTTTCTGCAGGAAGTGGAAAAATATAGCACCGTTCCCTTTAAGACGTGGCACACCCTAACAAAACGGATATGTGTGGGGGGTGAGAAAATGTGTGATCTTTTTTGTAACAGTCCTATCCATCTCTGGGTTGTGTGTGAGTGGTAGAAGTGGGCTGGGTCCAGTGCTCAGGAGCCGGTGCAAGATAGCTTTCCTTAAGACTTTTAATGTAGCGGAGACTGTGGGGTGAGACTTAACCGTTAATGCTCTATAACGCTCGGGCAGCCAGGGAATAGCAGATATATGATAGTTAAAGAAAGAGTTTTCTAAAGAAATCCATAATGCCGTCCAGTACCATTCTAGGTTAGGGAAACCCCAACCTCTTGTGTGTTTTGACCGGACTAGGTGACATTCACACCCAAGATCTCCAATTTTTGTATATTGATCATGTAGTTAGATAGTGTCTTAAAAGTCTCCAGCTCCTGGACCACATGAACAAGAGAGGTAGTCGGGTCTGATATGATGCAGAGCATGTAATCTGAATAGATTGCTATTTTATGAGTGATACCCGCCACAGATAAGCCCTTAATACTGGCATTGGCCGTGATTGCACAAGCTAAAAGCTCCATTATTAATATAAACAAAAGAGGGGAGAGGGAGCATCCCTGTCTCGTACCATTTCTTAATTCCAATTTCTCGGAAAGAATGCCATTTACCTTTATCTGTGCCGTGGGATTAGAATATAATGCTTTCAATTGGGTAAGGAAGGGTCCATCGATCCCTATCTTTTGTAAGACCTGAAAGGCCATGCTATTCGATAAAATAGAGAACAGTGTAAAGGGGGATCGATGGTTCTGAGCCACTGTCAAAAGATTAAAAACCCGGATAGTGTTATGTCGGGCCTCTCTACCAGGTACAAAACCTACTTGGTGGATCAGAGAAGGTATATAAGAATTCAGACGCAAAACCATGACTTTAGCCAACAGTTTTAAATCGGTATTAATAAGGGAGATTGGGCGGTAGCTAGAGCATAGTTCCACATCCTTCCCAGGCTTGGGGATTACTGTTATGTAAGCCAAATTAGTTTGTGGGTGAGGGTTGTCCCCCTCAGCCAAGGAGTTGAATAGTGTAGTCAGATGGGGTCCCAATATATCAAACATTTGTTTATAATAGAAAGTGGTAAAGCCGACAGGGCTATTGCTCTTTCCCTGAGGGGTGGCCTTAAGGGCAGCTTTAATCTTGTCAGTTGTAATGGGGGCATTAAGAACACCTTTAGCCTCCTCACTTATCTGTGTTGTAGCATATTTGGCCAGTTTGATGAGATGGCCTCTGATGAGCCTCCCAAATAGTTGAAAAGGGCATGACATCGTCATGGACAGGGGCATGGTCACTAATGGATTGGATATCTATACTAGTGGAGTGTAGTTGGAGGAAGTGGTGGTGAGAAAGGAACAGAGCATCGATTCTTGTGTATTTGTTATGTGCTGCTGAGTAATATGTGTAGTCAGTGTCTTTAGGATGTTGGGATCGCCATGCATCCACCAGTTGATTATAATGCAGTGATTTCCTAAACTTATTGATGTGGTAAAATGGACCAAAACCATGTTAAGGTCCCCCCCCCCAAAATGGTCAGCCCTTCCTGAAAGTCGCCAAACTTCGCCAGCATGCGACATATAGTACCCAACATCACCTTTGTGTTTCCTATATAACATTTCAAAAATAAGGCCCTCTCGTCCCAGTCCCTCCAAACATCAGTAGAAAAGGCAAGGTTTTATGGATAAGAATAGCTAGTCCTTTGGTTCTGGAGTCAGGAGCGCTAGAATAGAAGCATTGTGAAAAATTATTATTTGTAAGCCTGAATTCTCTAGCCCCTTTAAAGTGAGTCTCCTGTAGGAATGCTATATGGGTTTTGTAGGAATTTAATGCGTGCAGCAGTTTGGTCTGTTGTTGGGGTTTATTTAGTCCCCTCACGTGAAAGGAGGTTATTTTAATGTGGTCAGGGGTCATGGTCAGGTATTCCAATAGAGATAATAATAGCTGACAACATCATGCGGGAGATGAACAAAAAAAAAAACCCCAAATACGTAAAACCGAGAAACAGAACAATCGTGAGTCTAGGAAGTCCCAGAGGAACAAAACCAAAGACCCTAGATGCCGAAGCATCGAATAGTGAGCCTTTCAACCTATGGTAGGTCCGCAACTCATACTTCCACCCTGAGGTGATTGAAGTGAGTTGGCTACAGGTGGTACCAAACCAAGAGGAATCTAGATCCGAGTGAGCCATGTAGCACACCTGGCCCTCTGAAATATGAACTCAACAGGAAAAAGGGGGGAGGGAGGGAGAAACTATCTTAAAACAAATTATAATAAGTTAGTGGTTCATTACCACCAAGGATGAGGCTCCCATGACTCAGAACCCACAAAGTTAGAGCAAAACATATGTTAATCAGCGGTGAAACCGTATACGAACGTCATCAGTAAACATATCAACCAAACATCAAGTAAACCACCCCCCTCGGGGGGGTAGTTCCAACCACTCACTAAAGCTTCATTCAAAATGCACAGAACTTATAAAAGAAGGAGGTAAAGCTATAACGTCAATGATAGCAAGATGGGAGAAGGATTTAAATACTTAAATTTCACCTAATGATTGGCTAAAAGGGTTCAGGAGGTTGCTCCCTAAGATTCATGATTTTTCCCTATTCGAAACTCAGTTTAAGGTCTTGAATAAATGGTACTTGGTACCAACCAGGGTTGCAGGCATGTTCCCAGCTAGTTCTAAGACATGCTGGAGGTGTAGTCAGTCAGAGGGAAAATACCTGCATATCTGGTGGGCCTGTCCGAAAGTAGCAAGATTTTGGTAAGAGATCTTGGACTGTCTACTATTACGTATACGTTGGCCCTCTCTGACCCAGGTGCAGATGAATCTCACTATACATACCTGCTTAGCAGCAAAGAGAATCATTGTTAAAGAATGGAAACAAGGTAGAGACTTCACCTGGTCCCATTTGAAGAGCCAACTGAAATCCCAAATTTCAATAGAAAAAGAGGTCTCACCACTCTTACACACATCTATTTAAAAAAAAACAACAAAAAAAACCACCACACTTGGGACTTATGCCTTCAAAAATTGAGTAGTTTAAATGCAGGGAGCAGGTCCGTTTAAGAAAAGACTTAACTTTTAATTTGAACCATCAAATGTATTTATTTTTTACTCCTCCCTAGCGCCATCTCCAAAATTAAGCACATTGCATCGTTTGTCTTTGTTGTTATGATGTTGGTCGATGGAAATATAAAAGCATTGAAAACGATAGTATAGTGGGTGCAACAATATAAGCCATATAAACAATTGGCAATAGAATTCAAATTACCTAGATAAGAAATCTTCTCATATATATGAGGATAAAGGCGTTTGGCTAATATAATATTCAACAAAAAAACTCTAAAAAGAATAATGTCTAAATCATATAAAATATTTTAAAAAAGAGGAGACTGTGCCTATTATGATGATGACTAAAAGAGATCTTAAAGTACAGGTTACCAAGAAAGAGTGGTATAAAGCGATAGAAACAACTTATAATGTAATACAATAATATTGTATAACAATAATAGAAAATTACTTTACACTCATAAACCGAAGGTACCCGGTCCCAGCACTAAATGCAACGTTTCCAGAAGTATTCAAGCTACTTTGATTATTTTGATAATATAGAAATTAAAAGAACACTAAAACTGACCCTCCTCCATTTCTCCCATCAGACTTAACAATAGAAAGATTTTAATTATCCACTGTTTGTTAGCATCTAAATTATTGATCATACAGGATTGGAAGGAAAATAAACCTTTCCCCTGGTTTCAGTTAAAAATCAAATACTATTTCAAATGGAGAAAAGCCTAGGTTAAATAACCTGTGTGTCTCAAACTAAAAAACATAGAAATATAGGTTTGGATCAGTAAACTGAGGAATATGGAATAATATCACTAGAAATCGAGAAAGCAGAACAAAACATCTGGCTTAATGTTATTGTTAAAGCAGTATTCTATTTGGTATTATTATTATGTACGCCATTTATTAATAAGAATACATGCTTTTTGTATGTTTTTGTATAACCAGAAAATAAAATATTATTATATAAAAAAAAACAAAAGTCAGTCATCATTTTTTTGTTTGTGAATTAATTTGCTGTTTAGTGAAAAACAGTAGTACGCATTTTGACTTTCATAAAACAAATACTTGAGGGTTTGATACTTTTTGATTGCCATACTAGGCACCTTTAGACCATACTCCAGTAAATACTGGCATATTAGAGAGTAGAGACATAGAAACTAGGAATCCCGGATCACTTCCTGATCATTATGCATGGCAAACAATAACTCATGAGCAGGAATATTTCAGCAATTGCAACACAGCAAATACATCTCAAACAATGTCACTGAATGGTGCCTTCAAATGTCAGCATCTGAGAGTACCTTTCTCACAATGTAATATTAAAAAATATCTACCAAGTTCCCTGTTTATAAACTAAACAGACAAAACTAGTGTAGATGTAACAAATTGAATAACACAGATTTGTTATATTTTGAACCTCACAAATGTCCCATGCAAGGAACATTACGATGCATGGAACATCTGTGATGTCACAGTTGTGTGCATTTTAGTCCAAGCTAGGACAGCAGTTCACATAGCACTGAGTGATTTCACGAAGTGAGGTCTGATATATTTTATCTTGAAAACTTGCTAATGCTTGACAGGAAGGGTTTGGTTTAGTCTGGGTGTCATTTAGTATCACACGTTTGTATTCGTTTAGGATTTACCTTTTTCTCATCAGTTTAGTTTGTTGCAAACTGTGACAGATAAGGGGTAGCAAAACCTTGGTAGAACCACAATTTCTATGTTGTCCAAATAGCACTGGGCATTTAGCATTTTAGGCCTGGTTATTCCACATTGTGACTGTTATAGTGGTTAATCAGGCCCTATATTCAAAGAACTTACTTGGGTCAATAAACTAGCACAATGTTTTGATGCTAAAAGCATAGAAACATAATTTTTATAGCACTATCCTTTCAGATTTGCTTTTCATGATAATATTGTTTTTAAAATAATTTGTATAGTATGTTTTATTGGCACTGAAAGGAACTAAAAAATATTTGAAGAACATCCATATATTTCTCCCATAGGTCCTCTAAGATGTGACCCCTCGCCCCACTTTATATGATTACTCCTCTTTCATACTGTTTAATTTTTAGAAAGTTCTTTAAATGATTTTGGTCATTAAAATATCATTGTATTCCAGAAAAAAATTGTGAGATGATGGAGGAGAAAAAAAGAGCCAGCAAGAGGTCTTTTTCAGAATACAGGTCAGTGTTTTATAGTGAAGCAGGTCCTTTATAGAGAGGCAGGACTTCTGTGTGATGCCCATTGTTTAAATATGATCTGTGATCCAAACCTACATGAAAATATCAAACACTTTATTTTATACTGTCATATTAAGAGGATTATATTAGCAACACAATATCTCTAACTTTGAAATCTAAAATTACAGTACAATCTTGTACAAAATTACTAATTAAAAAGCTGATAAATTAATCAGTACTGCAACATTAATATAAAAACTTGTGTAAATAAAGAAACAGACATCTACACAACTTTAAAATAATAATTATGATTTACAATTAAGGCTCATGGGTCTTATAATTAGGTGTTTTCAGCTAATTATGTGAAAGGGTTTATGAAATGAATGGTGGTATGATACATTCCTGATTTCTATGCTATAGAAGGTGCTATAAAAATGATTTCTAAATCAATGATCATTTAAATCCCTGTGTTTCTGTTGCAACACTCTTAACTGTATTATTTTAACATGAAATATATATACAAACGTCTTCATCTATGTTTCATCCCCGTCAGCATGACCATAAAGCAGGAAACTGCTGAAGTGGAACCTCTTTCCAAAAAAAGAAAAATAGGCTTTGGGAAAAAGAGCATGTGGAGACAACGTGAGTTCCAAACTTTATATTATAACTGATAAAACACCAACCAGAAAAATTCACTCTGTTCATAATAAAAATTGTAATGGTTAATATTAATGTTAACCTGTGTTTTAGTTCTTAAACAGATGTTGTTTACATTGTTTCTTTTCATTCTACCTTCTACTTCTAAATTGAAATGTATTTAATTCTATTCCCTTATTTCTCTCATCCAGTTCGGCAAACAGTGGAGCTGAAGCAAGCAACCAAATGGTTTGGGAGGTGGAAGTTTGACCACCAGGTGAGCCCTAATAATTTCTCATCACAAGTTAAGCATACATCAAAATCTGACTTTGTCCTTTGTGCAGTAGATTTACTTATATTAGGTTTGGAAATTAGTGTCAGGAACTGTATTATTTTCCCTTTGTGATAAAGGTAATTGTTTGAAAGTTTTATCT
>VKOC01036496.1:0-15613 GCA_009364415.1 Spea multiplicata | reverse complement strand
CCCCTGGAGTGTGGCACCCTGTGCGGTCGCACAGGTCGCACACCCCAAAGGCCGGCCCTGCCTCTGCTGGCTTGCCTTCTTCCCATAGTGCATCCTGATGCCATGTGTTCTCCAGGTAAGCGACACACACAGCCATCCATGTGATGTAAAAGAAAACGTCATTCATCAGACCAGGCCACCATCTTCCATTGCTCTGTGGTCCGGTTCTTATGCTCAAGTGCCCATTTTAGGCGCTTTAGGCAGTGGACGGGGTCAGCATGGGCACCCTGACTGGTCCATGGCTATGCAGCTCCATATGCAAGAAACTGTTATGCACTGTGTGTTCTGACACCTTTCTATCAGAACCAGCATTAACCTTTTCAGCAGTTTGAGCTACAGTATGACTCCATATGCCTGCGCTCAGCACGCAGTACCGATCTCGGACTATCTCTATCTCGTTGGGGTCTATCTGAAATGGTCAACGATGAAATTGCTCGTTGATCCATTCCTTCTGGATTGGAAGATTTCATTAAACTCGTCACCCAGATCAACCGCCGAGAGAGAAGACTCGAACGCGTATCTTCTAATACTACCTGGCCTCCGGCTCAGACCTCCACAGCAGGCTCTCCACTCCCTCCAGAGGAGCCTATGCAAATAGGCATCGTCCGAGGACCCGAGGACTTTGTCTTTACTGTGGTAGAGCAGGCCATGCATTCAAGGACTGCAGATCCCGTGCTCGTTTCTCCAAGGGTAAGGAACCCACCACCCTTCTGCATGTCACTACTATGAAACTGTCTAGCTTCTCGTCTCATCTCTCTCTCCCCCCATATCTCTATAGTGGAGTAAGAGGTCCGTGAACCTTCCGGCGATGGTGGATTCTGGGGCTAGTGGCAACTTTATGGACCATGAATTGGTACAGTCACTCTCCATCCCGACTCGTCGAAAAAAACATCCCATCTCCATTCAGTTGGTCGACGGCAGCCCTCTGAAGACCGGTCCTATAGTCCGGGAGACCACTACCTTGCTACTTGGGAATTGCCCCCCTTGCCCCCCTGTAGCGACGCCACTGCAAAAAACGTCTTAAGCCCTTGACAGCAATTGATGGCCCAGGCACATCACGCAAACACAGTCAGTTAATGACCATTAAGGGCCCAGGCACTTCACAACTTTAAATGGATGTAGAAAGCGATCTACGAGATCTGCCCCCTCTCCGGGGCATCAACGTCCACCATACATTGTCACGAAGGGTACCAAAAATAAAATCAACCATTGTCACAAAGGGCTTAAAGCATACCTCCCAACATTTCAAAATGTGAAAGAGGGACACTTTTTTTTTTTTTTAATCTTTTGTTGAGTCTTATCTGATTTTCCATGGCTATTATATTTACCAAGGAGCTGAAACAGTGGGACTGCACTTCATTTTAATCCAAAGGATGGGGACACGGAAGTGTGGGGCAGAGAAGGTAGGGAGAAATTGAGAGAGAGCATTGAACAGAGCAAACAAGAGTGTGAGAGAGAGAATGAGAGTGTGAGAGAGGGAACGAGAGTGTGAGAGAGGGAACGAGAGTGTAAGAGAGCCAACGAGAGTGTGAGAGAGCCATGCGAGAATGTGAGAGAGCAAACGAGAGTGTGAGAGAGCAAACGAGAGTGTGAGAGAGCAAACGTCAAATTTCACTTCCAAATGGATAAAGGCCTCTGAATTTTGCATGGTGGGGTGTGTGGAGGTAGCATGCAGACTATGTCAGACACCTTAGGAGCATTATAACATAATTATATGAAAAATATCAATTACAGTCATTATAGGTGTAGAAGGACTTAAAGTCGTCTGACCTAACCAAACAATATTTGGCCAGTTCAATTCACATGCTCACAAAAAGGACAGACAGAGACTTATGAATTACATTGTCTGTATAGTCTGTTTGTAAATAGTGTGTGATAGTGTTAGTATTGTCTTTTAATTTGTTCATCCATAGGATTGTACATTGTATAGTGTTAGTATTGTCTTTTGATGTTGTATCCCTAGGATTGTATCTATAGGATTGTAAATTGTATGTATTGTCTTTTGAGATTAGTTTATCTATAGGATTGTAAATTGTATGTTGTGTAATGGTGTTAGTATTGTCTTTTGATATTAGTTAACCAATAGTAATGTACCTTTGATCCCATCCTATAAGAACTCCCTGTATGTCATTAGTTGACACAATCTTTCCATCCTTGCTGCAGTTAGACACAATCTTTCCATCCTTGCTGCAGTTAGACACAATCTTTCCATCATTGTTGCAGTCACAACTTCATTCCCAATGTAACCCTATGTGTTAGCCTTCATAGGCTTCATTACAGAATTAAACCCTCCATTTTCCTATCAAAGAAGTATTTTCTTGCGATTATTCGAGCTACTGGATTTAAGCTATTAACCCCTAGACAAAGGTGTGTCGGCCCCTGGAATCCCCTTTTTCCCCAAATATATCCCATTTCCGACAGGGTGGAATGCATTGTAGTTCTCGTGGAAGGTGAGAAGTTCCTCATGCTGGCGGTCCAGATGATTAGAATATCATCTATATAGCAAAGGTACACCAGGGGTTTTGTTTGGCAGGTGGATATGAAATCTTCTTCTAATTTTGCCATAAAGAGGTTGGCGTATTGTGGCGTCATTCGAGTACCCATCGTAGTCCCAGTTTTCTGGATGTAGAGGTCCTGTCCAAACCTGAAATAGTTGTGGTTAAGTATAAATTGAATGAGCTGCGTAACTGATTCGGTGTCCATGTTGTGTCGGTCCAGACATGCACACAACCTGACCCCATTAGAGTTGTGAATACGTCCTGACACCTCCTTTTATACCTCCAATCTACCTCTAGATTATGTTATTTGCTTCCCAATTGTAACCATGCTATTTGACTGATACTTAAAGAGAGGTTTTTCACATTGTCGTATAACATGCCTGATGAAGGGACCTGAGAGGTCTTGAAAGCTTGCAATCTATATTTATTCAGTTAGCCAATAAAGGTGCTCTGAAAAATACCCGTCTTCTAATCGGGGTTGTCTTCTAATCAGACCTCAAATAGAGGTCTGATTATAGGACTAAGATCCAGATCCCCCGCACCGCTGCAGGGGACCTGGATCCTCCTGTCTCCCCCCCCATTTAACACCCCCCCAAACACACACTTACCGGTACCGGTGCTTCCTGCTGTATTGCCGGGGCAGTGGGTTGACATCTACGCGATGCGCGTAGACAACATCCGCTACAGCCGCTAGGAGGTGAGGTTAGCAGCGGGGGTTGTCTGTGTCCGTCGCGCAGACCTTCCCCGACTTTCAGAGATCAGAGTTCCCCGCACCGGTGTGGCACCCTGCTCTATTAAATGCCCCCTTAACGCCACTCTGCCTCCTGAAATGCCTTATGCCTCCCTATATGCCACTCTGCCCCATAATATGCCTTTTAACCCCCTAAATGCCAGAGTGGCGTATAGGGGTAAAGGCATTTCTGGAGGCAGAGTGGCACATGGGGGGTCAAAAGGCATACCATGGGGCACAGTGGCATATAGAGGGTTAAAAGGCATATCATGGGCCACAGTGCCATATTGGAGTGGCAAGCCTGGGGGCAGATGTGCGTAACTGGGGGACAGGTTGGAAAATACAAGGAAATAAAAACAAAAAAAATATTTTTCTCAATCATAGCTTTTATTTAAAAAAAATAGTTTACATCAATTAACATTTACTGGTAAAACTTTTTTCCTTTGGGGTCGTCTTATATTCAGGCTTTTTCTTTTTTTCCTAAGTTAATATTCAGATTTTAGGGGGTCGTCTTATAATTGAGCAAATACGGTATTATTTTAGGAAGCTGGGCTCCATTGACTTGCATGGTTGAATGCGACGCCAGAGTTCTCTAGAGGGTCTGTAGACCATCTAGCGAACTTTTAAAACTTGATTGTTTTTTTTACAGGGCAGCCGCCATCTTGCTGATGGCGAAGATCACCGGCAGCGGCGGCTGTGACCACTCTCCGGAGCGGTCACAGTCCATCCAGAGGTAAGTGTTTGGTGTCGGTGGATGCCTCCTGATCGAGGCATTCCAGCGACACCATTTAAGTTTAGGAGGTGATCGTTTTAAAATGGGCATCCGCCGCCATACAATGTATGGCGGCTGTTGACGCGCCAGGGAGGGGCCAGACATGGCCCCTATGCCGATCTCGGCGTTGCTGAATGCCTCGACATCGAGGCATTACAGCAACGCCGTTTAAGCGAAGAAAGTGATCGTTGATCACTTATTTAATTTTTTGACGGTTCAGGACCGTCAAAGGTCGTTAAGTGACCGTTTTTCCGTGACGGTCCTGAACCGGCAAAGGTCGTTAAGGGGTTAAATTGTAAGCTCCAAAGGGCAGAGACCCCCTTTATTATTGTATACCTCATGTACCTCCATATTCTTACTCCCTCGCAGTGCGAGGAAGAAATAGAGGAGGAAGTATGTGTTTGAGTGTGGATATGGTAGAGTAAGCGTGTTTGTCTGTGTGTACCCTTGTTAGCTATGGTAGTGGATGCTGGGGTCTGCTTGACATTACAGGCCCCTAGGCCAGAAGGTGCCCATACTCACCTCAATGTTAATGTTAATTTGGAGGGAACAGGGAGCGAGTGGAGGGACTGGCACATGAAATGTGGATGAGGAGATTAGTTTTTTTTATTGCTTTATTACTTTACACTAGATGGCAGTCTAAATATTAAAAAAGACAGCAAAAAGTAGATAATGTTTTATAAGCAATCTCATACAACTGTTTTTAACAGCAGGATTCAATTCTCACACTAAATACCTCAAAACATTGGACTGCTTTATAAAGATGATTGATTTAATAACATTGCTACAATAGCCATTAATAGGAAAAAATAAAAAGAAATATATAACAGCTGTATATGTTTTACAATAACAGGTGTTAAACAATCATATTAAATATTTTCTTAGGGATTATTGCCCTCCACTTTTTGTTAAATTATCGTTTGTTTTGGTGAAAACTGATTGGTCAGATGGCCCTTGGAAGTAAAAATAATATGCTACCGTATATTCCGGCGTATAAGACGACTGGGCGTATAAGACGACCCCCAACTTTTACAGTCAAAATATAGAGTTTGGACTATACTCGCCGTATAAGACTACCCCTCTACCCAGCGTACAACAACCAGCCAATCACGGCAAGCGATGTACCTTACCGGTGATTTGCTGGTTGATTTGCTGACATATACATACATGCACTGCCCTTACACACACACACACATATATAATATATATATATGTGTATATATATGTGTAGATATATATATATCTACACATATGCCTGTCCATACATACACATTTATACACTGCCCTCACCACACACCCCTGCCTTTACACACACATGTATATGTATATATATATATATGTATACACACACGTATGTATATATATATATATATATATATATATATATATACACACACACACCAGTGTGCACTCACACCCGTTTCTCCCCATCTCTTACCTTATCTTCTGTCTTCTTTCTTCCATCCAGTTGTGGGAGCTCGAGGTCTGGCACTTCAGACCTCAGCTTCCCTGCTCTCTAATCACTACGCGCCGGCAATTGATGCCGAGCGCCGGGACATGACGGCATCCCTGCGACTCGGCATCAATGTACCCGGCGTATAAGACGACCCCCTACTTTTAAGAAGATTTTCTGGGGTTAAAAAGTCGTCTTATACGCCGGTATATACGGTAGTTAGGGAGATTTTTTTCTTTTTTGCATATATCATATAGTGAAACACATTTATCATCTATATACATAGTATATGAGTATATATGTATATATATACTCACATGATCATTACTCTGACAGGCTGACTCTGCCTCATTCTTTAAACCGGGTAAGTCTGCTCTGATTTATATTTACATCAAACACGATGTTGCTGCGATAGGTCAAAAAATCCAAATAAACACTAAAACAAGCTTAATAAATGCCACTGACCATTAAATAATTCACAGGACCAAGCTGATAATCTTTCAAGGCTAGCCCCTTTGTATTGCACAGTGTGCAACTTTGTGAAATTAAACTATAACTCTTCTTCTTCAAACCCCATCTTTAGTGAGTCAACTCTACAGTCAATCAAAATTACTTATTATTTGTATTTGTAAACTGTATGGTTTCACTGAAGTTCCATGCTATCACTCTGTACATAGTTGTTGCCAATGGTTTCTGGTATAGACTAAGTTTTTGGGGTGGGTTTAGGGGCTGTCATTTAGAGGTGAAAGGCAGCCATGAATAGGCAGAGGAGATACAACTTAAAAAAAAAGACTGAAATAGAGAGAAATAGTGAGAGAACATAGTAATAGCAGGAGAGGCTAGGGAAGAAAGGAGGAATGAAGGGAGAAGAGAAAAAGTGTTTTGTGTGTGGATGGAGGGGCTGCCAGATAGTGTTGTGTGCTGTAGATGCATGTCATTTTAATGGCAAGTATATACGTTCAGAGCTTTGTTCCACCCCTTACACTATCAGGGTTTAGTGCCAGAATGGGCTACTAAAAGCAGCCATTCACTTGCAGAAAAATGCTCCAACAGAGATCAACAGGAGCGCATTCTGCACATGTTTGAAACTCTTGCGAGAGCAGGAGCTGGAGCAGGTTGGTGGCGAGTGACGTGCATGTGGGCAGGCAGGCAGATGGGTTCAGCTGAACACCTCTGTCCATGTGGCATTATTCTGCGACATATACTACAAAACGCACAACCCTTTTATGTATTCATAAATTGATGCAGTGATTGCATTTGCTGTAAACAGCTTGTCTCTGCATTGTTCAAACAGCTGCAATTATATTTAAACACTTCCAAAAGTTATTTGGTTTATACGAGGATAAAAATAAAAGTTCATACTTACCATTTAAGCTGACAATTGGCGTTTAAAACATCAAGTACTAAAATTTTAAGGAGTATGCTTTAAAACTGAGCACCACATAAATCCCTTATTTACGTAAGCATTCTTGTGCTATTATATAAGGTTTTGTTTAAAAAAAAAAAAAAAGTTCTGTTGAAATGTGGTTATGGCACGCATTGTTATAAACGGAGAAGCACAACTATTACACAACATGAAGCTATTACTGCTTTAAAAAGTGGCAGTGATAACTCGCCTAATACAACCCTCAACGGTATGACTTTATAAAAAATAAAAACAGCGTTTAGTTTATTCACTAATGTGGGTGACATCATAAGCGCCCACCGCTCATCACATCTCTCCCAATAAAAACACATACATATTAATTAATTGAAATATATATTTTATATTTATATATATATTATATATTTATTTAATTAATCAATATATATTTCTTGTATTTTTTTAATTGTAAAAAATGGGCTGGTGAGCCTTTGTGAACCACAGCTTCCATCTCCTTGAGCTAGAATGGTGATAAAGGGTGCAAAAAGGTTGCAGAAGTTGAGGAAAAGTGTATTTTCAGACTACATTTTATTTCTTTAGCAAAATTATGAAATTTAACCCCCTCATGTGTGCCTAACCTGTAATATCTTAATATCACCTGCATGACTTTGTGTGCAATCTACATGCATGTACTACATGGTGTCGGGTGTCATACCATATTGTATTACGTGAATAGTTGATACCAATATGATACCATTTGGGTTTAAAGAAAACCCTCATTTATATATATATATATATATATATATATATATATTATTATTTATTTATTTTTTTTTTTTAAATCCATCCTCTCGTTTAGATGCAGAAGTTGTGTGATAAAAACATAAGTAGTTGCTCATCTCATTAACAACTCAACCAGCTCATAACATTTGTGTTGTATTTTTTTTTTCTGATTTGAAGACGTTACCGGGTCTCATTATAGCGGTTGAATATAGATATGGGAATATAGAGACAGAGTGTTCTGAACAGATGTACCTGTATCACATAGCGAAGTCATTAGTGTTAACGTATATCCAATTTGTGAAGACAGCGTTGAAGGAAATTATGTTGTGGGGGAGTAATGTAGTTCACGTGGGAAGTCAATACAGTAGGACTACCGTCAGCCAAGAGATGGCACGGATAGATTTCATGGCTTTAGATAACGATAATGAATACAAAATAACGTGTAATGCTCGATAGATTGAAATCTGCAAGGTACATGAGCATTGTAGGAAAAAAGGGACAGAAAAAGAAGTATGAAGAAGCCGTTAGCAACTCTTTGTATTCCTATTATGTTTTTTATATAGCGCCAACAATTTCTGTAGCGATTCCTACAGTCCATACATTAGGGTCTGACAAGCTGAGACCGATCGGTACATTAGGTAAAGGTCTCCTGAGGCTGATTTCTTATGAGCATACCTGGGAACTCTCCAGTACTAAAGCAAGGCTCCCAAAACTATGGCCCAAGGGCCACATCCGGCACGCAGATGCAGTAGGCAGCCTTACCTGGGGCAGGGCCTGAGGCCATCTGAAATTTGGTCGCAGCCGTAAAAGAGATCTGTGCCAATTGAAGCAAAGATCTCCCATCCACTTTGCATCTGCCAGTCAGCGGCGCACATGATAGGACTTCGTATACGGCACAGACCTGGAGGAAGACCGCACGGCAGACCTGGAGGAAGACCAAACAGCAGACCTGGAGGAAGACTGCAACTCAGACCTGAAGGAAGACCTGCAGGCAGACTGAGAGACTCAGAGACTGAGAGGGACAGGAAAATAAGATAAAAATAGGCTCGGTGGGGAAGATATGAAGGAGAAATATTGCTGGACTTAGAAATGGAGGGGGATGATTTTGGAGGAATACGGGGTAATAATGATACACACACATACATACATCCAAACATGCATGCGCGTGCACATAAATGCACAAACATACATATACACATTCACACACAAATGCAACATTATAACTTAAATGTGAGATATAAAACATACGTATATGCAAAGCAAATGTATACGTCTGGTATGTTATTAAGAGTAGTGGATCAGACAGCTGTTCAGAAGAAATTTGAGTTTATTTAGTTATGATTACCCCAGCTCTGCCTATCGCTGATGCAAAGATGCAGCTGATCCATCAGAAAAAGATGCTACACTGGAAAAAGTCAAACATAGCGTAGCTGAATTGACTGTGGTTGATGGGATTATCTTAAAAGTCAGCATGAGCGCCATTACAGCCACATCGGTGTTTGATCTGTTTACAAGACACAGTTTGTCGTGACCACTATTACTATTCTTTCTATCCAGAAGTATGTGGATTGGGGTCAAGCCTGAATCGTTGATTCCTGTTCTTAGCTGACAGGAGCGGCACCCGGTGGGGTCTTCTGCTGCTGTAGACCATCTGCTTCGAGGTTCGGCGTGTTGTGCGTTCAGAGATGGTATTCTGCGTACCTTGGGTGTAACGAGTGGTTCTTTGAGTTACTGCTGCCTTTCTGTCATCTCGAACCAGTCTGCCAATTCTCCTCTGACCTCTGACATCAACAAGGCATTTTCGTCCACACAACCGCCGCTCACTGGTTATTTTCTCTTTTTCGGGCCATTCCCTGTAAACCTTACAGATGGTTGTCCGTGAAAATCCCAGTAGATCAGCAGTTCCTGGCACCAACCACCATGCCACATTCAAAGTCACTTAAATGCCCTTTCTTCCTCATTCTAATGCTCGGTTTGAACTTCAGCAAGTTGTCTTGACCGCGTCTACATACCTGAATGTATTGAGTTGCTGCCTTGTGATTTGTGTTAACAAGCAATTGAACAGGTGTACCTAATAAAGTGGCCAGTGAGAGTATTGGGACACCTGACCGTTACACCATCAGAGACCTTTATGACATTCTAAATACATAGACAGTAATATGTAGTTGGTCCCCCCTTTGCCGCTATAACAGCTTCCACTCTTCGGGGAAGGATTTCCACAACATTTTGGGGCGTTTCTGTGGGAATTTTTGCCCATTCATCCAGTAGATCATTTGTGAGGCCCAGCTCGCAAACCTCCATTCCAGTTCATCCCAAAGGTGTCCGATGGGGTTGAGTTCAGGGCTCTGTGCGGCCGGTCAAGTTCTTCCACCCCAAACTCATCCATCCATGTCTTTATGGACCTTGCTAATATTTTGCGGAAAAGCCTTCCCAGAAAAGTGGAAGCCTTTATAACTGCGAAGGGGGGACCAACTCCATATTAATGTCTATGTATTTAGTCCCTGTTGGTGTAATGGTCAGGCGTCCCAATCCCTTTGTACATATAGCGTATGTATTATTTTCTTTGTTTCCCATTCAACATATGGGTTTAATCATGTAATCATTTTATTAAGTCTTATTACTTCCCAGGGAAGCTTTGATTGAATATTTGTCGCTTTCAGAAGGTTAGTACATAATTCTGTTTTGTGACTCTTTTATTGCTGAAAGGTAATATAAAAATAATTATGAAATAATGTCATATATAATTTGCTCCATGGAAACAAACTGAAATTGTAGTTTCTTTTTATATTTATATATTTTTTTTATATTCATTATTTTTCTAATTACCATAAATTAAAGGTGGCATTATCTGCATGAATATGTAAATTGCCATTTATATTTTGCTCTTGAAATAAAATTTCACACCTTGATAAATAAACACAAAGAGAATAATTTCAGCGATATATTTTTTCTGCAAGTCAGAATTATATAAATACAATAATATATACATATCATTTTATTCTGTTTTAATTTTTACAAAGCAAAATAAAGCACAAAAGTGACAAAAAAGAGATTTTTTTTTTTACGGGGTCATTCCACCATTATGTCTGACGTAGGAGTTTATTTACTAAACCTAAACTTTACAGAGGAGTTTAGGGGGAGGTTGGGATTTCAAAAACCCCACCTTATCTGTGTAGGCATTGTCATAAAGTACAGTAAACTGACTTGAGTGTAGCGTGGAGACATCTTTGGGGTTTATTCACCAAAGTAGGGGGGTAGAACGGGAGAGCTGTGTGAAATCCTAGCCTTGGACCCAGGGAGCTCCCCCTCTTTGGATTTATTAAGGGGAAGACTAACTTTGCGTGTGGCCGAAGCTAGGTGCACATGGGTGTGGGGCTGGTCCAGAAGCCTTTAGTAGATAAGGGCTGAAGGGAAAAGTCCAAGCGATGCTCCCATGCATATTTCTCAATCTGCATGTGGCCCTGCAAAATGTATAGCGCAATCAGTGATACTAATTTCAAGAGCTCTCAATGGTTTTACTATACATTTTATGGAGCCACCCGAGGTTCTTACAGATACTGAGGCTGGTCCTTCAAAAATGCATATGGAGCTGAAACTGCAACTTTCATTCAAACTTTGGCCTTAGTGAATAGACCTCAAGAATATTAGCTGCTTTGTTCTGCATAGTCGCTCGTCCTCTCTCTCATTGTCTCCCTACCTTCTCCACCGAGCACTTCCGTGTCCCTGTCTCCTTTCCTCCAGCTTTGCTTCTCTTGCCTCTTCTTGTCCTTCTCTCCCTTTCTTACATTCCATTGGATTCATTGGAGAAACGGGGGGGGGGGGGGGAGGCTGTGGCCCCTGCTCTTTTGCGTTGATAATCCGAAAGGGGCCATAATAATGAAGACGGATTTATGGAGGGAGAGAGGTGCAGGAATGCTTCTCTTTCTCCGCGAATCCATTGGGGGCTCTGCCAGCAAATTCCGAACGGTTTCAGAACTACGAGAAGATGATAATCAATAATAAAGTTTCTTTGCATTGTTTTGGCCGAGCATTGCAAAGTCACACTTTTCTGTGTATAATACGTCAGTGCCTCCTTTGACAGCCTAGATACATTTTTCTTCCTTTTGCAAACCAACAAATCAAAACATTTATTTTCCATGAAAAATTTAGTTCATGAAAATATTGAGTGTCTGCCTCAGCCTGCCAAAAAATGAAGATCGATCGGGTCCTTTCATCTCCAGTGTTGCATTTTACTCCTCGCTTTTATAATTCAGCGTCTTGATGATCTATAGAGTATTCCTTGATTTGCTTCCAGTGATTCACTTTGAAGGACTGTTGAGCTCTAAATTAGTCTGCTCAGGAATTGATGTTTTATGATGAATTTTCATATTGTAATATTAAAATAATTGCTTCTATTATACCGCGGCCATTAAAAATATGGGGTTTAGTGTTTCCCCCATTTGGTTTACTGAACTGTGCATATTATCAATTAAGAGCATACATACTGTAGCAGGCATTTTAAGACCTACTCGCCATAATTTAACACTTTCTGCGGGTCCGATTGCAGCAGCTGTTGACGGGTAATCATTGCCCCTTCCCACAGATAGGACATGCGGTGGAATAATTAATCTACGCAACCTATAACCTCATTCCCTCATCAGATAAACAAAGAGAATGAAAATAGGTGCACTTCTTTTGTCATAAGGTGCTCTAGTGTCACCTCTATTCTTCCTCTACAGAACCCCATAGTTCATCCAGACATGACATAGAGAAAAGAGCTGGTCTTTGGAGAAGCTCCTGGAAGAAGATGTGATAGAACCCGTCCCAGAACTTGAACTTGAACTTATTGCATTATTTATTGGGCTCCAAAGAAAAAATGGTACATGGCATCCATGATGTTCCGGACCTAAAGTTCATAAACAGATTTATAACAGCCTTGGGATTCTTTCAATTGGTAGTGGATATCACAACTTCATGCCACTTGTGGGTTTAAGGGATGTCTGTTTGAGAAGAGCAAATCTTGACAACAGGTCGGTATACCTGCACCAATTAAGTGCACTACCATTTGGCTTGTCTTAGGCCCCGCATGTCTTCCACGAAGACGATTCCAGTGGTCGCAGCCTGTCAGAGAAGAAAAATCCATCTTATACATTATATAGATGATTGGGAATCTTCTATGCGGCCAAACTAAGAGCATACTAGAGATGCTAGGAAATCATAGATTGTTCATGAATTGGGGAGTCAATATTGCAACTGGTTCAGAGTATTCAGTCCCCGTGTGTTAAAGATTTTCTGCCTCCAGAGAAATAGGACAATATAAAGAAAATGATTTTGGACTTGATCGTGTATCCAGAAGCATCAGACAAGCCATGATCCTTATGGGCTATTTGACAGCAGCCATTTCTGTGGTGTGGTTTTCCTAAAATCTTAGGGCAATTCGTGGCCCTTCCCTGAATTGCCCTAAAATTTGAGGAAAAACCTTCAAGCATTTGCTCAATTGCTACTGAACAAGGAAGTCCAAATCAGATGAAACAATAACACAACAGCTACTTATTTGATCGAGGATGCATACAGTCTATGATAAGGATCTACCTATGCAAGAAAATGTTCAGGTGGGCAAAAGGGTCACCTAAAGAGTGCGTCAGAAGTTTATATCAGAGTCAAAAACAAGTGGAGGGACTCTCTGAGCAGGAAGCAATGGCATAGAGAGGAATGGTCCCTGAACCAGGACTTAATGGATCATATTCTAAAGACATGGCGCCAACCAAAGGTTGATCTGATGGACACCAGGAGAAACAATCGATTTGCCAGAGGAGGATTATCTGGACACCAAGGACTTCATATCAATAAAATGGAATTTTCTTCTGGTGTCTGGTGTTTTCTCCACTGCTAGTGATTCCCAAGATGATCAAGTGCGTTAAGGTCATGCTACAGTCATGGCGGTCTTACACTTTTGGTCATGGTAGGGTCTGGTTTTCCCAAGTCTTAACATTGACATTAGAAAAGATATAGAAATTTCAATAAAGATTAAATTAACTGAGCCAACAGGAACTATGGTACATGACTGTTCATTTACTGAAGGCCAGGAAGGCATCTACACATAGGGCATATCATACGATTTGTAAGATTTTCTATGACAGCAAAGATTTTCAGCCAGAAAATAAATCAGCAGCCCGAGTGCTGAAATATCGGCAGGACAGATTGGACAAGGAGCTTAACGTTAATACAATTTGTGTCCATACCTCAGACATAAGCGCTGCCCTCCTTGAGAAAAGTCTGACCTTTTTTATTTTATTTTATATTTTATTCAAAAATGTAATTAAGAACAAAACTCGTAGAATCGTAGAACCAACCGTGGTTCTCCCTGCGTATGGAATCATTTGAACTTACGGAGAAGATCAACTTAAAGATGTTATCGTTCGAGACTTAAGTATTAACGATAACTTACATATTCTAGAGGAATCCTACATTCCTAGAATCAAATCGTTTCTGTCTACTGAATATTTGTTTGTGTCGTTTTTGGGGCAAGATAAAGAGAAAATTCACACGCAAGAAGGATACCAAAAAAAGTTAGGGACCACATAGCTGTCATATGCATTAAAGTGCAGACGATGGCTGGATCGCCCCTTTAACGCACACTAAACAAGAGCCAACTCTAACTCATTGGGGGGCTCTGAACATATTCGTAGATCCACAATTGGACTGGAGAATTTGACTTACCAAAATATTCTTTTATATTGTAGCCCAAGTTGCAACCATGCATTCCCATATTCCATAAATGTGTTACTTTTGCATAATTATTTTTATTTTTTTTTGCTTTTTTCTTGTCAATTTGTGTTAGAGGGGACAATGATCCTCAGTGGCTCCCCCTTGGACTACAGGAAAATACATTTTATCAAGTCAAAATGTATATTATTTTTTTTAAAAAAATGCTTCACAAATTCTCTCAGCTGTTGATTGGCCAAAACTTGGGGCCGGTATAGCTTCTCCTGAAATAATTTTTATATACGTAAGACATCATTGTTTATGAATAAAACTTTAAAAGTGCAGGTATATAAATTATACACAGCTAGCGTAAATGGCAAAAAATACCAAAAATATATTCATAAAAGTCTTGCTTTTCAAACAACCCCATATTCCTATATAATTTCATTTTAAGTTTTTATTTATTAAGTAAACTTAACTTTAGGGTCATAGTTTAAAGAAAAGCTTTGTTTTTTGTTTTTTTTTTTTACTGTTCTCCGTCTTCGTTTCAGAGAGAGGCAGAGAACAAGGGCTTACAAGTGGAAAAACACGCCAGCATTCAATATTTTAAAATGAAAAAAAGATTATTTATTTGTCTTAAAAATTAAAAAATCTTCCTTTTTTTTTTAGAACTCGGCCAGTTGATTCTAAACATATGCCTATGACCTGCAGCAATAAAATATTTTTATTGAGCCTGTAGTCATTCAGTTTTGCTTAATAGAAAATAGCAAATTTACCAAAAACATAAATTGTACGACATATGGTTTGTGCTTTGACTCCTTCACCAGTGAAATGGAAAAAATAAGGGCTTATAAATTTTGTACAATATATTTAATTACCCATAACGTGCATTATGTTATATGCAAATATGAGACTATTAGAATATGGCATTAAATCATAATTACTAGCTGAAACTGACATTTCTATGAAGGTAAAAACCATCTGAGTTTGGGAAAAGGATTCCTCATGGGTTTTTTTCCCCAAAGCCATCGGTTTTCACTGTTTAACCATTCAGTATATACTGACATAATATTTGGTGTCTCGTAGGTACGGGTATGAATATCTTTATATCAAGTATGTACTGCTGATTATATATATATATATGTATATATATATATATATACATACACACTACTGCTCAAAAGTTTGGGGTCACATATAAATTCCTTGTTTTAGAAAGAACCGCTAATTTTGCCCATTAAAATAACATGAAATGGATCAGAAATCCAGCGCAGACAGGGTTAATGTTGAT